>VYZU01013399.1:0-12036 GCA_013401355.1 Ceyx cyanopectus | reverse complement strand
GGGCGGCCGGGGGGGGGGGAGGGGCGGGGGGGGGGGGAAAGGGGGGTGGCCGTGCGGGGGGTGGCAAAGGGGGGGGGGGGGGCGCAGCGACAATATGGAGGCTCCCGGTGCAGGGGATGCCGGGGGCAGAGGGTCTGGGGAAGGGGGGACAGATGATGGGGGGGTGGGTCTGGGGGCAGCGGGCCCCCGGGAGGAGGGGCTGGGTCCGAGGACCTCTCTGCAGGCGGGGGGCCCAGGAAGTGACGTCATGGCCCTGCTCCCGGTGGCGAGGATGGAGGGATGAAGGCAGAAGGGATGGAGGATGAAGGTTGTCATGGAGATGCTCAGCTGGACCATGGCGGGGGTGGGGATGGGGTGGTGGGGACTGGAGTGGTGGGACTGAGGGTCCCTGTCTGTCTCCACTCCTCAGGCGTGGAGATGGGGTGAGGACACCACCCCCCTTCCCCCCCCCCCCAAGGCCTGGGTTTGCAGCTGCTTGTGCTGGACTGTGCCAGGACCCTGGACTAGGGATGCTGGGGACACTGGGGGTTGGGGGCACTATGCCATGGACCCTCAGGTCCTGCTGGGGGGGTCTGGGGGACCTCAGGGCTTCTCGACTTGTCACTGGTCATCTCCAAACCCCACTGTCAGCACATGAGAACCCCCTGGATCTCCTCACCATGTCACGGGGCACCTCCAGACCCTGCTGTCATGACCTGGGGACCCCCTGGATCTCCTCACCATGGTACAGGACACTTTCAGACCCTGCTGTCACGACCTGGGGACCCCCTGACTCTCCTCACTGTGACACAGGGCACCTCCAGACCTCTCATCCTGACACCAGGGTGTCTCCAGACCTCACTCTTGTGCCATGAGGCACCTCATTGCCATGAGGAGGCACCCTCCACTTGCCATCACGGGGATCCCCAGTGTCACCCTCTCAACATGCAGCCGTGACCCACAGCTGGGACAATCCCCACACCCCCACCATGTCGACACCTGCCCTGCCCCGCTCTGTCCTGCCAGGCTCAGAAGGTTTTCTGTCTTCAGCATCTCTCCGCTGAGCATGAGCGGCAGGCGGAAGGGGAAGCCATCACCGCCCGCGCACGGCCGGGGAGGAAGGGGGCCTTTGTTCGCCCTTCCTGGCCACTTGCATGGCGGGGGAGCGGCGGCCGGCCCAGGCGAAGTCCTCAGGGACATGGGGACAGGAGGAGGGTCAGCAAGGCACAGCCCGTGGCTCAGCCTGACGTCCTCTTCCCGCTGCCAGGCTCGAAAGCCAGCGTCTGCAAAAGCGTTTTTCGCCGCTGCTGGAAAACAAATGTGTGCTGGGTGCAGGGGGCTGGGTGCCCATCCCCTCCCACCCATGATGCCCGTCCCCAACAGGTTCTCGGTGAAGACCCTGCTGGAGAAATACACGACAGATCCCATCGACGACTCCTCCGAGGAGTTTGTCAACTTTGCTGCCATCCTCGAGCAGATCCTCAGCCACCGCTTTAAAGGTACCGGTGGCCCTGGGAGCACAGGTGCCCACACAGCCCCTGGTGTGTCCCTGGCTCCGTCCCTGGCCCGTATGGAGGGTGGGGATCTACACATGACCGTGCTACCACCAGGCAGCAGGTCCGGGATCTGCCTTGGGGGTCTTTGTGCTGAAGGGGTTTGCTGGCCCCACAGCCCCCGACTGCAGCTCCTTGGTCCCCACAGGCCCCATCAGCTGGTTCAGCTCAGATGGGCAGCGTGGGTTTTGGGACTACATCCGCCTGGCCTGCAGCAAGGTGCCCAACAACTGTGTCAGCAGCATTGAGAACATGGAGAACATCAGCACCTCCAGGGCCAAGGTCAGGAGAGAGCCAGCCCCCACCCTGTCCATGTCTCTGTACCCGTCCCCATTGCTATTCATACCCCAGCCATGGCACATGGACCCATCTCCATCCCCATCCCATCTCCATCCTCATCCCAATCATATCCTCATCCGCATCTCATCTCATCTCCATCCTCATCATATCCACATCTTATCCCTATTCCCATCCTCATCCTCATTTCAACCCATCCAATTCCCATCTCCATCCCCATCCCTATCCCAATCCCCTCCTCATCCCTGTTCCCATCCCCTCTCTACCCTCCACCTCATTCCCTCCCTCCCACCCTCCCACAGCTCCATGGGGTCACTGGGCTGAATCAGCAGCTGCAGATCTCCACAGAGGGGATAATGGGGTTGAAAGTAGCTCTGGGATGGGGACCACCCCTCAGCCAGTGCCCAGAGACAGGCAGGAGCGTGGCTTGGTCCCCGCTGTGGGTGGCAGCTGATGCTGACACCTGTCCTTAAAGCTGCTCCTTGCAGGGCCGGGCCTGGATCCGCGTGGCGCTGATGGAGAAGCGCATGTCCGAGTACATCGCCACGGCTCTGCAGGACGTGCGAACCACCAAGTGAGCAGCCCGTGGCGTGACTATGGCACTGCCTGTGTCTCCCTGGCAGTGTGAGGGTGTGTGGATGCCTGCTGGGTGCACACACAGACATTTCCCCCCACAGGCGGTTTTATGATGATGGGGCCATTATGCTACGGGATGAGTCCTCTGTGCTCACGGGGATGCTCATCGGGCTCAGTGCCATCGACTTCAGGTAGGGATGAGCAGGACGTGGGCACCCTGCTCCCCAGCTGTGTCTCCCCCACTCTGGATGGCTCCCCGGGGCTGCCCTGACCCTTTCTCCTCCTCTGGCCACTGCTCAGCTTCTGCCTGAAGGGTGAGGTGATGGATGGCAAAATGCCCGTGGTCATTGACTACACTCCCTACCTGAAGTTCACACAGAGGTAAGAGCTGGAGTGGTCTCTATGGGGTGGGGACCCCATTGCCTCTCCCCTGGCACCCCAGTGGGGCTCAGCTGGGCTCCCCCCTTCATGCCAGCCCCCCCATCATGCTGCCATCACTGCTGAGCCCCCCATATCCTCCAGCTACGACTACCTGGGTGAGGAGGAGCGGGACAGTGAGAGCAGTACAAGTGAGGACAGCTCCCCCGAGCATCCCTATCTGCCCTTGGTCACCGACGAGGACAGTTGGTACAGCAAGTGGCGCAAGATGGAGCAGAAATTTCGCATCATTTATGCCCAAAAGGTACCAATCAGGAGCCAGGATGGGGCTGTCTGGGTCCCAACACCCCCCCTGAGATGCTCCAGCCCCGAGCATCCCTCCATCACATTCCTGCAGCCAGGTGGTACCCACACTCCTTCATCTCCAGTGACTCAGCCCTCTCCTAGTCAGCCTGGATTGCCCTGAGGTTGGGAGGGGGGCTGGTGGGGGCAGCAGAGTGCTGCTGAGGGTGGTCTTGCTCAGGGGTATCTGGAGGAGCTGGTGCGGCTGCGGGAGTCGCAGCTGAAGGACCTGGAGGCGGAGAACAAGCGGCTGAAGCTGCGTCTGGAGGAGGTGACAGTGCAGAACCAGCTGGAGAAGAGGGAGCTGGAGGGAGTCATCCTGGAGCTGCAGGAGCAGCTGTGAGTGGGGACTTGCCGTTGCTGCTGGGCCCTGTGGGTGGAGGGTCCCCAGAGCCTGGGTCCCCTGTGGGCTCTGGGTGGGTGGGGAATTCCCCAGTGCCTCACTGACCCAGAGGAGCAGGGTGAGTGATGGCCCCAGCACTCCACACACCCTGTGGGGTGTGATGGGTGGGGGGTGCTCAGTGCCTGGGTGGGACACAGAGGGTCCCTGGTGTCACATACGCCTCACAGGATGTGATGAGTGGCAGGTCTGCAGTACCCAGGCAGGACATGGAGAGTCCCCAGTGTCTCCTATGTCCTGTGGGATATAGCAGCTCCCTCATGCCCATTCCGTGGGCTGTTGCCCAGCAGGTCCTTGGCACTTGTGGCTGTGCTGGGTGCTGAGCACCCTCCTTTCCCGCAGGACGGGGCTGATCCCCTGCGAGAACCCGCAGCTGGCCCAGCTCTCCAAGGAGATGGTGACCCCCTTGGTGAACCAGTGGCCCTCACTGGGGACCCTCAATGGCAATGAGAGTGGCTCAGACAGCAAGCTTTACAGAAGGTAACCCCCCAACCAGGAACAGAGACCCCCTGACCCGCACCCAGAACCCCATCCTACCCTGCGCAGGGGACAGGGAGGTGGGTTGGCCGTGGCTGGCAGGGTTCTCCCGGCCCGGGGGTCCACAGCATGGGGGGGCTCAGGACTGTCCCCCCGCAGGCACAGCTTCGTGAGCACCGACCAGCTCTCGGCCGAGAACAGCCTCAGCTCCGACTCCCAGCGCCTGGGCGAGGGCAAGCGCGAAGGGGAACCCTGGGGGCCCTTGGGTAAGACACCCCCCCATCAGAGCGCCCTGCAGGGCTCCAATATCCCCCAACATGGACCCCACCATCTAGACACCCCCTCCACCCCAAGCAGCCCCCTCCTCATGCCAGCGCTGCTGTCCCAACAGTGCCAGGTCCCTCCTGCTGAGGTGGTCCCCATCCCCCCCCACGGCAGGATTGGGGTGTGAGGCCACAGCCTCAGCGACTCTGCTCTGTGCCCGCAGGGAAGGACCCGACGCCCTCCATGCTGGGGCTCTGTGGCTCCCTGGCCTCCCTGCCCAGCTGCAAGTCCCTGGCCAGTCTCAAGTCCAACGAGTGCCTGGTGAGCGACAGCACGGAAGCCAGCCCGACCCGCAGCCCCAGCTGAGACCCCTGGCCCCCCTGCTGCCCACTGCTGCGGCCATGGACCTGGCTCCTCCTCCCGGGATCGCCGTGGGACTCTGAAAAATCCGCCGGGGAGGATGGGGATGGGTGGCCCCCTCCTCAACCCCCTACCCTGGCTGCACCTTGGACCCCCAGCCCGGTTCCTGGCTGCAGACATGGACCCGCGGGGGTGGGAGATGCTGGACTGGGAGCCATGCGAGCTGGGGATGGGGAGGTAGGGGAATGAACTGTGCTGGGGTGGGGGACACGCAGGGAGCAAGAGCTGGTGGGGAGTGAGGGAGGAGGTCAAAGCCAAAGCCCTTCCAGGGGTGGGGGTTGGGGCATAATCCCCCCAGGCTTTGCCTGCCCTCTACCCCCCCAGCTGTCCCCCTTGCAGCAGCATCATTGCCAAAACAGGGATGGCCCCCCCCCCCCCCCCGTTTTTGATTTATTTTGGGTAATTTTGGTTTTTCATTCAGCCCCATCGACCTTGTTGGAGCAAAAGGAACAAATAAATGCAGCAAGATGAGCTGGTTGCACTGAGGTCCCCCCAGCTGGGAGAGGGAAAGGTGGGAGCCCTCTAAGAGCTTAGTGAGGACAGGCTGGATGACAGCACCATGCCCACACAGCAGGGACAGGGCTGTCACCTGTGGGGACACCTCCCCCTGCCCTGCAGGGAGCAGGGGAATCCACCCCTGCCCCGAGAGACAGTATTTGTAAAATTTTATTTAAGAAAATAAGAGAGATTCCCACCTGGAGCCCCATGGGAAGCTGGTGCATCACCCACACAGAGGAGACGCTGCTGGGACACCTCGTGGTGAAGGGACAGGGCAAGAGCAGAGGTTACCAGAGTTCCTGCCAGTCCCCCCCGAGCAGCAGCAAGGTCTGTCTGTCCCCACAGAATCGCAGCCCAGGGTCTGGCAGGTGACAGGGACACCCCGAGTGGGGAGAGGTCCAGAGGCAGGGAGAGGGTCCTGACACGTCCCCAGGCTCCACAGGGCTGGCACGGGGACACTGTGCGTGGCTGAGGGCAAGGAGGGGCAGAGCAGGGCTGGGGCCCTGGCAGGCACACAGAGAAGCCCCCCTGAGGGTTTGGTCCTTGCTGGAGTCCAAGCTCCACCTCCTGCCCCCGCTGGGTCACCCCATCCTCACCAGGGCATCTGTGAATCTAGCAGCATCTGTCCAGCCATGAGGGTCGAGCACAGGGTACTCCATGGCCCCCCCCGTGTCACAGCAGCAGGCAGCGGTGTCCCCCAGGGCAGCTAGGGACAAGAGGCAGGCCGGGCTGGCCCTGGCTCCGTGCATGGGACGAAGGCACTTGTACTGTGCCCAGCCAAGGGCAGGTGGGTGGCTGCTCCTGGAGCAGGGCTGGCACTTTGTCCCCGTCCAGGGCACTGGGCACACCCAGCCCTGCCCCAGCCCCCCTCACAACCCACGCAGCCGCTGCTCCTGGTTCAGCTTCTGGAAGAAGGTCTTGCCAAATTCGTAGGTGCTGATCATGATGGCACAGGCAGGTGCCACCTTAATGACACGGGGCAGGAAACCTGCAAGAACAATCCCATTAGCCCCTCCTTAGTGACACCAGGGCACCAGCAAAACCCAGTCCCAGGCACAGCCTCACCTGCAAACAGCCCCCGGGTGCCCGACTCGGCACGGATCCGCCGCATCAGCAGCCAGGTGGAGGAAGGCTTGGAGGCTGCAACTGTGGGGACAGGGAATGGATGAGGAGTGGGGATGCCCACGTACCACCGGCAAGTCCTGGCTGCCCCCCCAGAGCTCAGCCCCTCACCTGGGTGCAGCTCACTGTCCCCCAGCTCGATCTGCCGCTGGGTCTTCACCACGTCGAAGGGCAGAGTCAGCACTGCAGCCACCTGTGGGGACAGAGGCCAGGCAGTGAGCAGGGCCCTGTGTCCCTGCCCTGTGCCACCTCTGCCATCACCTCCCAGCACAGTGCCTGCCCAGGGCCAGTTCTGCAGCCACCCTCCTGCCACGTCTGCTGTCACCACCTTGTGCCTTCCCAGCCTCATCTCTTGCTCGTGGCCAAGCCCCTGCCCAGCACAGGCCCAGGGCCCCAGACTCACCGTCCCCGAGATGGCCCCAGACACAAAGCTGATCATGAACGTGGCCTCGTCCAGCCGGGCCTGCCTGCAGAGCCACTCCTTCACCAGTTCATAGTTAAACCAGTACAGAGCTGGGGGGAGATAAACCAGTGCCACAGTGAGGCCCCTCGGACACACCAACCTCCCACCTCCCCATGCCCTCACCTGTGCTCTTCCCCCCCCCCGCCCAGTGCCACCAGTCACCCCGTTCCCTCACAGCCATACCTGAGAAGGGGACGTCTCGCAGCACGGTGGGTCCCCAGCCTCTCCAGAGGGACAACCAGCCGTCCTGTGCCACCGAGGACTGGATGCAGATGCCCAGCTCCCTGTAGCTGAGCTGCCGGGACTGCATCTTGGTGCGGATGAGCTCCAGGGGGCTGATGACAGTCACAGCACCCACTGCAACGAGGGGACATTGCCCATCAGCCTGGAGCCATCAGAGCACCATGATGGGAGAGCCTGGCACTACGCGTGGGCACCGGTGGCCAAGAGACCCACTGAGCTCTCCCGGGAGGATGCGGGGTGGGTGCTGGGTGACCTCCAGGGTGGAGGGGTACTCACGCCTGGCTAGGGCCCCAGCCAGCAGGGGGATGTGGTGCCCCCGGCTGCCCGTCCGAGCCTGCAGGTGGTCCCGGAGCTGGTCATACGTGGTGAAATAAATGACAGTGGCTGGCACGGCCATGACCCTGACAAGGAGATGGGGTGTGAGGGGCACGTGTGCCCTCCCGGGGGTTGGCAGGAGGCTTGGGGAGGATGCCCATGAGCCCAGGATGTGTCCAGATTCACACACACCACCCCCCGCCCAGGGAGGGTCCAAACTCACAGGGTGGGGGGCAAGCCACTCCACAGGGACCTGATGCCCTCATAGCGTGTGATCTTCACAAAGGCATCCTGGGGAGAGAGGTTAGAGGAGGGAGATGGGCAAGAACTTCCCCAGAAAACTCCCTGATGCCTCCTCTGGGTCAGGGAGACCCCTGCCCACCCTGTCTGTGCCCACAGCCCTTACCAGTGTGCCAGTGAAGTGCATGGGGGCCTTGTACCAGGCGGTGCAGCCGTTGCCATTCTGGCAGACATATAGATGGTCCATGAGCCCATTGCAGTAGAGGAAACACTTCCCTAGGGCAGGAGACAACAGCTGCACCATGAGACCTCTGCCTCCTGTCCCATCTCCCACCCATTTGATCCCCCAGAACATGACCTCTTCCAGGAAAGAGCCAACCTTTAATGCCTGAGCCCAGCGGGGTCCAGCCACAGACCAAATCCAAGAGAGGGGTTACCCTCCAGGAAGAGCTATCTGGCCATGGCCAGACCCACAGGCAGGGGGTACCCAGGCCCATGGTGGGGCCAGGGACACAGCAGAAGCCATTACCAGTGTCAGGAGAGGCTTATGGCTCACTTGGGGTCAGCTCCACTGCCCTGGCACAGTGGGGATGCTATAGCAGGAGCCAGCAGAGCCCCTCCACTGTGTTCTCAGGCCAGGTACAGGGACACCAGGCAGCAAGCAGGGCAGCAGAGACCCAAAGGAACCTTGACAGTGACAGGACAGAGTGATAAGAGAGGGGCACCAGAGCCAGCCAGGCTTGCTGCACACCAGCCCCCAGCAGAACTCCCAGGCAAGGAGTGGGGTTGCTGCACAGCCAGCCCCAAAGTGGGGCTGCAGGAGCATCTGTGGGGCAGGTTGGGGACGGTGGCAGCCCCCAGAGCAATGTCCCCTCAGGCAGAGCCACCACCAGCAGGGAAGGGAGCCAGGGGCAAGGCCTGGCAAAGCAAAGCTGCCAGCAGCAGGAGCTGCCTGTAGCCCCTGGGTGTTACTCACATGTGGCCGGCTGAGCGCCCCAGGGCACAGACTGTGCTGCCAACACTGAAACACACAACGGGGACACACTGAGCTAGGACACTGGGGATGTGCCAGTCCCTGGGGCACGGGGGTACCCCACAGTGCCACGCCAGGCAGCGGGAGAGCTCCTGGGGCGAAGGGGCTGGATGCCCACACTGCCATCTCCCAGACAGGCCCTGTTGTCACCAAACCAGTCCCTTGGGACCAGCCCCAGCCTGCTGAGCCCATGGTGTCTGTCCTGCCCTGTAAAGCTGTGGGGAGCAGTTCAGAGACAGGCACAAAGGCAGTGGTGGGAGACAGCAAGCAGCTGGAGCAGGCTGAGCCCTGCTGCCGGGCATGGCACTTAGCCCCGTCGGCATCAGGATGGAAGGACTGAGCCAAACACCAGCCCAGCTCCCCCAGCGGGGCCCCCGAGCCCGCGGGATGAGGGGCCTGTGGTAATTCGCCACCTCTCGATGGCCCCAAGCTCAGGAGCTGAGAAATCCTGGCCCCAGGCTCTGCCAGCCAAGACAGCTGCCTGCTGGCTGCCTGAAGGCGGCACGGCCAGAGAGAGACCCCCACACCCGTTACCTTTGGAGAAAGGGGTCCTCTGGGCCTGCAGCCGGATCTTCACCACGTCCAGCGGCGTCACTGCAACGACACTGGGCCTTAGCCACGCCACACCTGCCACCCCCTCCCCAGCCTCCCCGAGTGCTCACCGAAGAGAGAGGTGAGGATGGCACCTGTCCCCGAGGCCAGCATCTGCTGCAGCGGGGTGATGGCCCCGCCGGGGCCGGGTGACGTCGTCTCAGCCATGGTGCCAGTCCCCTACAACACACAGCAGGGGGGTGCTCGNGGGGGGGGTGTCCCTGCCCAGGGAAGAGCCATGGCCCCCCCAGCATCCCCCCTTGGCTGATGTGAGGATGTGTCCCACCTCCTGCTGTGCTATCGGTGCAGGGCAGGCGTGGCCCCCCCATAATCGTGCTGCCTCGGGGAGGGGGGACAGGGACCAGTTCTGGGGCCAGCACAACCCTGATAACACTCTCACTCACCAAGCCCCACTGCTGGCAGCGGGCCTGGTCTCACTGGGGAGGTGGGGATGGTCCACAGCAGTTTGTCCTTGGGAGGGAGGGAGGACTGTCCCCTCCCTGCGCTTGGAAAACTAAGGGATGGGAAGGAACAAAGTTCAAAGAGCAGCCACTCCACTACCCTGCCAAGGCAGCAGAGCCCAGCACCAGGGGAATCCCCTTCACTCAGGGCGTGCCAACTGGTGATGAGCGCCCCAAGAGGGGCTCCCACCTTCAGAACCTTCTGTGCATCTCCCCCCACCCTGCAGCTGTCTGCCTATCCCTGAGGCCTGGCAAGGCTGCAGCCCCCAGGGCAGCACCTCTGCCTGTGGGGAGCCGGGGGTATCGCACCCTTCCCGCAGGAGGGGGGCACGGGGAAGCCAGGGTGAGCCGGGCGTGCTCAGGACCAGCTGCTCCCCCCCACTGCAGCTGCAGGAGGGTCCTCCCATGGTGGCCATGGCAGGAGGCTCCCTGGGTTTGGGAACCCTTGGGGTTCACTTGTTTGTTTGGGTTTGTTTTTTTCAAGCCAGATAATGCAGCAAAAAGCCCCTCCCTGACTGACTCAGCACTCTGCAAGGTCAGGACAGTCCTCAGGTTCTGGTACAGGCCCTGGCCTGGTTTGGTGGCCAAGGCTGCAAGCAGGGACAGGTCTGTCCTGCACCCCACCGGGAAGGCTGGATGCTGGCTGTGGGGTACACAGAGCCCTGGCACACTGCCCAGGGGCCACAAGCCTGGTGCCAGACTGGTGCTGCAGGCAGGACACTTGGCCCTGTGCCACACTGTCCCTCCACACAGAGCTGCACAAATGGGGGGATCTCCCACTCACTCACTGCACTGCACCTGGGTGGCTTCAAACTGCTGTCTGCGGGTGCAATGCACACGTGGCATCCATACCTGCCACAGCGAACCTCTGCCCTTGGGAGCAGGGCACTGGTGCAGCTCCCAAGCTCCACTCTCAGCTGGGAGCTGATCACTCTGCCATCCAGGAAAAAGGCTTTAAAACATCGATCCAGACCCCCCCACCCAGCCTGCAGCACCGGGGGTCCCAGTGCAGCACTGGGACGCTGGGTTCAAAGATGGGGGAGAAAACCAAATAAGCATTGAGCTGATAAAGCAGAAACTGGTGGGTGAGGGGGGGTTTGGCAGCCTCTTCCCACACAGGGAGGGCTCATCTGGGTGCCCACGGGTGACACCGAGGGAGGTCCTGTGGGCAGACCCCTCCCGTGCTTCCCAGCACCAGGGCTGCTCCAGCCTGAGGGTGCCAAGCTGTGTCCCTGGAAGTGTCCCAACAGCACCAGAGGCCCCATCCTGCCTGGGCACACCCCTGCCTGCGGTGCCCTGGCCTGGGCAGGACATGGACGCTTGCCCAGATGGCAGGGAGTGTGATCAGAGCTCCAGAAGCGGGGGTTTTAGCCACGGGACCTATCTCTGCCCCCCCGCCGGTGAGCTGCGGGACAAACCTCCCTCCTGGGCAGCAGACGGAGGCGGCTGCGGTGTCCCCGGGGTCGCACAAGCTCCCAGTGTCCTCGGGGAACCGGCCACGGGCGGAGCGGAGCCCCCCTCCCTCGGGGCCCGCAGCTCCAGTCCAGGGCTCCGCCGGGGTCTGCGGCTCCCTGCAAGCCCCTGACCCCTCCACCCCGGAGAGCGGATCCCCCAGGTACATAACCCTCGTCCGCGGGGTTTGCGGACCTGCCCCAGACACACGAGCCTCCCCCGTCGGGGTCTGCAGCCCCCTAAACACACCAACCCCTCCCCAGGCGCCGCACCCCCTCTCTCGGAGCCCGCAGCGTCCCCCAGCAACACGATCGCACCTCCCGCCTTCGCACCCCCTGCCCCGTGGTTTGCCCTCCCCGCGGCGCCGCTCCCTCCCGNGGGGGGGGTGAGGGGGGGGTGAGACGGACGGGACGGGACCCTCTCCCGCCTCTGCCCCCGCCCCGCAACCGCGCGACCACCGCTGCCGGGGGAAACTGAGGCAAGGGTAGCGCGTGCCAGGCCACACGAGGGTCACGGGGCGGGGGGGGGGAAGGTGGAGCCCCCAGGGGGCCACCGCCCACCTGTTCATTCCAGCCACGTGCAACGCGTCCCTCGGCCGGTAGCAGGGGGGCGGGCGGCGGCACCTTTAAGGAGCCCCATGGGCGCCCCGTGCACCACTGCCGCGCGCCGGCCCGCGCACCACTTCCGCTCCGCCCCACGCCGGCAGCCCGCGCATGCGCCACGTGCCGCACGGCGCCCCCTGGCGGACCGGCGGGAGGGCTACGCCCGCACGGGCGCGCTCGTGGTGCGGGGGCGCTCCTGGCACCGCCCCGCCAGGGATCCGAGGGGAGAGAGGGGGTCTCTGGCGCACCCACCGTGAGGATGTGGGTTGGGGTCAGGCTGTGGGTTAGAGTGTTGGGTTGTGGCTATGGGTTGGGGTGAGGCTATGGGTT
>VYZU01013393.1:0-12424 GCA_013401355.1 Ceyx cyanopectus | reverse complement strand
TAGGTGACCCTGCTCTGGAAGGGCGGTTTGGACTGGTTTACCTTTCTAGGTCCCTTCCAATCAATCATATTCTGTGATTCTATTCATAGGCATTATTAGATCCCCTCTAAGGCTTCTCTTTTCCAGACTAAACAGCCCCAGGACTCTCAGCCTTTTAATTTAGTGACAATTCTTTCTGTTTCAGAAGGCCAGGTAGTTCACCATAAATGCCTGGATGTTTGTGCAGCTTAGCTAAGCCTTAAAAATACCAGTTTTTAAAAAGTCAAGGTTTTATGGTCCTAAAGAGTTTCAGTGCCTTCAATGCAAGGCACTGTAAAAGGAAAAAGCAAGCAGAAATACAGAGCAGTTCTGTCTCTGTTCTTAAAATAAGTTCAGTACGAGTGTATGGTTCAGGAGCAAGAGAACAACATAGTTTCAAACAGGGGTTTTGACTGGTACTGCTGGCAGTTGTTTTTATTATTATAAATAATTACAAAAATTGTAGTTAAAAATATATCTGTAAAAGGTCTTAATTTCTCAATGAAAATTCTGAGGTTGGTTGGTTTGTTTGTTTGGTTTTTTTGAAGATGCTAAAATATATTAAAGCAAAAAACAGTCATTTGGAAATACAGGCAGTGCCTACCTGGCACTTTCTGCATTGGTGGTGATTTTCCCAACCCCCTGGGTGCTGTGTGCTGGGTGGTCTCTGGGCAAGGGACAGAAGAAATACAACCCTCCACACTTAGATTCCATGAACAGAAAATTCTCCCCCAAGAAACTGTGATGTTCTTTATCTTGCCTGGCATCAGTGGCCAGGCTGCCCAGTCAAAAACCCTGGACAGATTTGGATTTGGTATCTATAATCCTTCATTTCCATACCAATATCCCTGTGGGGCTTGAAGATCAAAAATGCCAGCAGACTGTGACTAAATGTCAGCACAAGAATTCTTAGTTAGGGAAAACTAAAGCAAATCAACTCATAAATCATAAGCTGAAGGGACTTGGCAGATCACTTTTAGTGTGCATTTGTATGATCTGAATTAAAAAAGTATGGATCAGAGATAATTGATGAAGAGTGGATGTACAGTGGCAGGAAATGAGCATTTTTTTAATTGAAGCATCCTGTTTCTTGTTGCTTGAGCCTGTGATAGCAATAGGGTGATATTACTGACCATATTGCTATGGTCAGTATGGCAGGCATCCCTACAGCAAGGACAGGAATTCAAGAAGGATCTTCTCATGACTTGTACCCAGTGTCATCCCACTGCCATTAGTGGGTGACTGGTAATATTGATCATAGAATCAGAATCATTCAGGTTGGAAAAGACCCTCGGGATCATTAAGTCTGTCAGGTGCTATAGAGAGTGATGAGGGCTCCCCTCAGCCTCCTCTTCCTCACGCTAAACAGTCCCAGCTCCTTCAGTCATTCTTCATGAGATTTGTTCTCCAGGCCCTTCCCCAGCTCTGTTGTCTCCTCTGCACTCTCTCTAGCACCTCCAGATCTCTCTTGGGTTGAGGTGCCCAGAACTGGACACAACACTCCAGCTGTGTCCTCCCCAGTGCCCTGTACAGGGAACAATCACCTCCCTATTTCTGCTGCTCACACTATTTCTAATCNCATCAATAAACAAAAAAGGTCCTAAAACTGAGCCCATTGTCCACCACTCTTTGAGCCCAGCCAGCCAGCCAGTGCTTGATTCAGCAGATCGGATACTCATCCAGGCCATGAACAGACAGTTTTTCCATAAGAATTCTATGGGAAACATTGTGAAATGCTTTTTGAAAGTCTAGGTAGACAATAGCCTTTTCCTTGTCCACTGGTCGGGTCATCTTGTTATAGAAAGAGATCAGGTTAATCAGACAGGACCTGCCTTTCATAAACTCATGGGCTGACTGGGCCTGGTTCCCCTGGTTCTCCTCTCTATCACTTGAAATGGCCTGCAAAATGATCTGCTCCATGACCTTCTTTGGTATAGAGGTCAGACTGACAGGTCTAGAGTTTCCCAGTTCCTCCTTTCTGCCTTTCTTGTAGATGGATGTTACATTTGCAACCCTCCAGTCCATGGGGACCACCCCAGTTAGGACTTCAGGTAAATAATGGAAAGTGGCTTGGCAAGCATGTCTGACAACTCTTTCAGAACCCTTGGGTGTAACCCATCCAGTCCTATAGACTTGTGTGCATCCAAGAGGTGTAGCAGGTCCCTGACCACTTCCTGACCACACTTAATAGCCCTTATTCTCAGGAAAAAAAATTAATGAGTGGGTCGAAGTCTCCTTGGTGCCTACTGTATGTTCCCTGTGTTGTGCACCTCCCTATCTTCTCCCATCCATCCCATCTTCAGATGAAGATGACAATCCTCTCCTTCTGCGGTCAGTAGAAACCTTTATCTTGGCTTCATAGAGAAATCATTCTTGAACCTCAGAAGTGGTTAAGGTCAAAGTGCAAATTGGCATGCCTGTGACTGTGCTCCTCTGGCTGTGCTGTATGGCTGTGGGAGGATCGCAAACTAGTGAGGATGTCCCTGCTTACTGCAGAGGGATTGGACTAGATGACCTTTGGAGGTCCCTTCTAACCCAAGGCATTCAATGATTCTATGAATGAAGGAGACTTTTGAGGATGGGTTTTGGGGGGGACCTTCCTTAAATTGGAATAAGAGAGCAAAGAGAGCACTCAGGAAAGGTAAGTTTGAGCAAATCAGATCAAAAACTATTAGTATCAAGAAAAAGGATGGAAAATATTTAGTGAAATTTCTGAGAAGCTTTGCCGGTTTGTCAGCACCATCCTGAGCTTGGAAAGGAATGCAGTTTCTTCCCTCCCTTTAGGCAGAGCCACTGTACCAGCTGGTGACTCCAACTGACTTTGCTAATGCAGTCACAGTGAAAGAGAATCTCCGACAGGCTCTCAATGAGTTTGAGCTGGAGACCAGTTCCTGTCACTGTGCGCCATGTCACGGCAATGGCATCCCCTTTCTGCAAGGTACCTGGATTTTGCACCTCTTCTCTACCCTCTAAAGAGAAATGATCTGGGATTTTGTGGGGACCAAGGCAGCTTGGAGAGTAATCCACTCTTTAGTTTCTACTGTCATTTATTTTTCAGGTAATTATATTTTCTTTTTTTTAAAAAAAGTAGAATGCCATCAGTAAGTAAAGACAGTAAAGTCAAGGGTTGTGTCTTTTTAATGGGAGTGACCATCTGTATTGGTTTTGTGAAAGAATTTGTTCCTTCTCAATTATGCATTAAAAAAAAACCCTTGACATCTTTACGTCTCCTCCTTTGCTTTTAAGATTGCTTCCACCCTCTTAGAGAAGTGACTAGTCTCAGCATTAATTAGTGTTTGTAAAAGAGTTTTGAAGATGAAAAGCACCATATAAGTGCCAAGCACTGTTATCACCGTCACCTCCCCCTGTTTCTAATAGAAGCTGTCCTCCTTTCTAAGCAGGCTGTGATTTAAAAATAAAGAGGAAAAATAATAAAACTGAATGAACACCACTCTGCCTAAACAGAGATATATGATGTGATGAGAGCTCCTAACAAAGGGACCATTTTGTCAAGTGCCTAATTCCAATCTGCATGTGCAAAAGTCCTGATGAGAATTGTTATAATCTAAAAATGGCTCATGCAGAAACAATGGCTTCAGGTACCAGATAGTTGATTGTAGCACTTAAAGGATTCTTCTTATGATTACGCCTATTTAAATAACTTTTTAGGGGCTAAGTCTGCTAAACCTTTCATTTATTATATTCTCAACAAGAGGTTTTAAATCATCATTCATTTTCCTGAGTGGGAGCTCTCCTCTGTAGTCTTGCCATGGGATGCACAGCACAGACCTGCGCAGCCAGTAGGGCATATCATGGAATTTTCCTCTGCCACAAAGTCAAGATGCAGTGCTTGGTTGTGGGTACTTATTCCCAGATGAGCTGCAGTTTGCCCCTTCTCAGCTCAACCCAGCTGTCCCGTTTTGGAGAGGAGTACGGGTGGTACCCTAACTTGCAGAATGACCACACTGGTGTAGCTGAGGGTGAGCTGCAGTGCAGTGGCAGAAACAGATGGCCAGAGAGGTGAGAGAAGTGGTATGGTGGGCACAGCTCCCTTGCTTTATTGCTCTTTTATACTTTCACCATCAGAGAAAAATGCTGAAATAATTTCACCTGCTGTCCTTTCCTCACAGAAAATTAAGCACTAAAAATAAAATGAGTGTCTGGCAGGCAGTATGACCTGAAGTCTCTAATCCCATAATCTCTCCTTACTTTCAGGAACTGAGTGTGAGTGCTTGTGTCCCCTTGGCTACAGTGGCACTGCCTGCGAGATCAGCAAGAGTAAAGGTGAGATGGACCCCAGGTCTGACAGGACAGTCCCTGCAGGGCTGGTTGCTGGGGAGTAAAATGCCCTGCTGGCTGTCCCTGCTCTGCCCAGCCCAATGCACAGTGTGTTAAGGTTCTGTAAAGGTGGCAGATGCACTTCGCCTGCCCTCTTCTAAACATCTGTGCACTCACAAGGCAGTTCAAAGCTGCATAAATGGGCCTTGCAATTGGCTCGTAGTACAAACTCCTATGTAATTCACAGTCCATTACAAGCCTCAGGTCTCCTCCAACAGCTGTCTTTCCTAAGTTTTTCCCTGTGGTACTGCCAGGATGTTGCATACTTTTTTTTCCCCTCAGATATGCTACCATGCCTTTTAATCTTAAAATCGTATTATGTTGTTTTGAACAATTTGCTAAGGCTTCTTGGTCTACTTTATATTGCTGCTGTCTCCTGACTGATGCTCTTAACTCCGTCTAGTTTAGTACGATCTGTGTATATAATCATTTTATTCACTTCTTCCAGCTCATTATTTTAGATGCTAAATAAAACCAGATCTCAGGCACCCAGACCTCTGGCACCATCCCACAAACTGATGCACTGCAGTTATCATTGTTCTTTGTTTACAATCTTTTTATCCAGCTTTCATTCTGCATGACTGTGTCCTAACTAAGCCAGGCTGAAATACATTTTAGGCCAAGTTTTCACTTGGAGGGTGGATTTTGTAGGTGTTTCTGAGGAAGCTAATCTGTGGAGTCACTTATACCTTGTTCCAGTCTGCTTACCACATATGCAATCACATCTGACCCTCCCAAAGACTTATACTCATCCACTTGTCAATACATAAATTTCTTTCTTACTCCCTTTTCCTCCTTTTACATATTGCCTTTGTGTTCAACTCCATGATTCTCAGGCATTTGCATTTATGTCACTCACATGCTCAGGGTCCAGAAGAAACAGTGTAATAGGACAAGCAGTGGATAGAAAGCTGAATATTCAAGCTGTTGTTCACTGAAGGAGAACATGCTAACATTTCCCCTATCCCCATAAAATGTGGCTGACATGAGTTTAGTTGCTGGTTTTCTTACCTAGGCTCAGACCTCAGAGAGAAACATCCTACAAGCAAATATAAAGCTAATAGGGTTTTTTTCCCTTGTCTTTGCTACATAAAGTGTAGTTTGAACAAACACTAGAAATGCTGAACAGAGATTTAACTTCTTCAAAATAATCACACTTTGTTAATGACTCAAGTATATTGTTTGTGCTGTGGACAGGGGAAGAGCTGTTTGTATTTAAATATGATTCATGTAACCTGACATCTCTTCCTATGGAAAGAGTTGCTTTATTCTAACAGACCTTTCTGGCTTTGGGTTTCTTTTCCAGATGCTGCTATTAATGGAAACTGGGGTTGCTGGGCCAGCTGGTCACCATGTTCAGGAGGTCAACGAACAAGACAACGACTGTGCAACAACCCTGCCCCACAAAACAGTGGTTCATCATGCTCAGGGCCAGATACTGAGACATTCACTTGCTAGAGGGGATCATTAGGAACTTACACAAAATCGATGAGCACTTGGCAAACCGAGTGAGATTATGTTACCTGACTGTCTTGCTAAATTGGCTTTGCTCTGCTTATGGGTCTTATCCAAGTGCATTGAAGTTGGAAACATTGCAGAAAGCATTGGGAGCTGGTTGTGTGTTATAAATCACACCTTTGGACATGCTTTGCAATTGTCCCATGGGATTAAATGTGCTTACTATTCTTAATATTTTGACTTTTCTCTATTGCAGTAGGCTGCCGGAGACAAACCTTATCTCCTGCCTTATTTAGTAGCTCTATGATTTCAAATTTTACTGTCTTGTTTTTGAAGGTTCCTTTGAGATACAAAAAGGCTGATCTTACTTGCAGCAGAATGTGTGCTAATATGCAGCTTCTGTGAAGACAGTTGTGTCATGTGGAGCAAAATACATCATATTAAAGTCTAAATTTCAATGAGCACAGTAGTATCTAATGTGACATTTAAAGCTGCTGTACCTCACTACCCCCATTTCCCAATTTATTTTATTTGTCTGCTGAATTAGACATTATCTTGAAGGAATGAAAAGCAGATTGTGAAGTACAGACTGGTGACACCAAAGCATTGTTAGACTGTGTAGCAGTTGGACACCTACTGTGGTGATGAGCTTCCTCCTGCACATTCCTTAAGTAGAACAGGTACACTGAGAGCATTGGATACAGCCCAGTATGTTCAGATACACCGAAGCTCTGGTTCCGTTGACAGGGAAGAGAAGGACAGAGGGATGCTACTGGGATGGGGAACTGGAAAGCAACTGCTGCTTCTACTTCTTCTTGGGGTGCTGGAAGGCAGAAGAGGTGGTTACACTTGCAGGAGAGGCTGCACCCTGCCTAGAGGCTGTCAGTCTCAGGTGCTAGGACCCTCTGCTGGAGCAGGATGAGCAGACACCTTTACTGACATGGACAGAAAAAGTGGTACAAACATCTTTGCACATCCCCTGAGGGCTTCTGCTCGTAGTAGTTGCCTCTGCTTCACACAGTCTGGTTCATCAGCTTGAGCCCATGAAGGTCTATATTTCAGCAGCTGCATTGCTAGTCCACTCAGGTTATGACAGCTGAGGTGGAAAGCATTTACTATGAAAAATAAGCAAAGCAAAGGAAATGGTCTGCGCTTTGTTAGTGTCCTTGGAGCCCTGCCTCACCTATTGAGAAGAACTTGCAATTCACTGTTTCATGACTGACCCGAGTCTGGGTCGTTCCAGGAACCTGCCTCCTGCAGCTTTGTTAGTGTTGAATGATTTTTGCGAGGATATTTGGTGGAGCATGCTGTAAAATAATCAGCAGTAGCTTTGCTCCAGGAAAACGATTCCACAGGTGCAAAGTTGTTCGTAAGTGCTGTGAGTCTTCCAACATCTGCAAGGTCAAACACTCTTCCGAGTGTTTTTAGCAATGATGGTGATGATGGGTTGGTTATCACCAGTTTCTTTCCTTTCAAACTGATGTTGTCTAAATGTAAGTTTCCAAAGAACAGCTTAGGCTCTCTGACATCTGAACAATAGAACATGCGTTTAGTTGTAGCCCTCACGCCGCCTCCACTCTTATTGACAAGGTTTCTGTGACAGCTTTAAGAAAGGAAGAGCACACTGCATATATGTAAAAGAAGAGTGTTCTCTACTCATTATGGGCTTCATAATGGAGCTGCCAACAGAAAATATTTCTGTGTAACTGGCTTATCTTTTGTGTGATAGAAATTTGCTAAGAGGTTCATTGTGGGTCATGGTCAAAGAGGTCACTGTTTATATGAAATACAATCTTTTTCAGTACCATTTAAAGGGATTCTGTAGAGGTTCTGCAACAGAGGACCCTGATCATGGTTCACAGGTGCATATGAGGACAGGTACTGCAGTGTGGTTGCCATGGCTTTTGTAAATTCTTCATCATCAAATGGATGGAGCACTCTGCCATGTAGCCATGGTGCATCTGTCTGCTGCTGTGGCAAGCAGAGCCAAAGCTTGCAACCTCAGCGTGGACTGTTGTTCCCAGATCAGAAAAGCGGAGATTTTTTTGAAGTAGCAGTGCTTGGGTTTGGATATTTGGGTTTTGGGTTTATTTGGAGGAATTGAGGAGAGATTTGCCAATCTTCAGGATTAGAGGCCTCCTATAAAGGACATAACTTTATCAGGTCTTGGTGATTTGTGCTTTGACTCAACTAACTAATGATTTTTCATGACTTATGGTGTAATAAAAATACTGTGCTGAGGATTTTCTTCATTTTGGTACATGCTAAGTTTTGGTCCTGACTGCTGGTGTTCCTAATTTATGGAAGCTGGGGAAGGCTGCAGGCAAGGTGCGAGCATGCAATGACTGCCCATTTCTCTGGTTAAGACAGTGGTGCTGTGATGTGTGTTGGATCTGGTCAACATGGCTTGGGAATCTCCTGAACAGGTATTTTAAGTAAGTTGTCACATCCACCTTTTCCAGATTGACTCCAGCAGCCCCTAGCATCTGCATCAGGAATGGGTAAATCACACTGGTGTGCAGCCTAGATCCACTTGCTCCCTGTCTTTTCGTATCATGTAGATGCTTCACGTTAACCTGGGTGCCTGGAATGTGGTCTAGGCTGTGGCTGGTTTCTTGCAAACCTTGTGATAGCTGCAGTATTTACTAAATTGCTTTCTCCTGCTATCAGGTGGATATATTGTTCTCACAGACAGACAGATTTTGTTGAAAGCAACCCAGGAAGTCCATGCAAAGTTGGTAACAGTGCCAACTGTTTCCAACTGCTAGTTCTGTCTTTATGGCTGAAGAACCCACTGAGTACACAAGGCAACTGCCAGATTTTGGGACTCATTATTCATGCAGAATTGTCTTTTATATCTTATTTTAACACCCCCCTTGCACATCAACAGACCCATGTGACATGCCCTGGGTGTTCCTGTGTTGGCAGGGGGGTTGGACTCGATGATCTCCAGAGTTCCCTTCCAACCCCTACCATTCTGTGATTCTGTGAAAAGTAGAAGATTGTAATTATTGTAATTGTGAAGCTGTATTTTTTACTTATAATGAAGCACTAAGAACCCCACTGTGTTGGTCGCCATAGAGCAGCATAACAAATAGCAGCTCCTCCCTAAACTCTCCAGCATCTAGCAGTACTTCTGTTTCAGGTTTTTTGCGGTAAGATTAAATGTTTTGCATCCTCCTGTGCCTCTGCATTGCACTGTGTAAAAAGAAAGACAATCCTTTTTGAGCTGCTCTTGCCGAGGGATTTTTGCCCACTCTAAAATCCCAGTCTCCAAGGGACATGGGCATGAGGATAGTCTGCATGACATTGACCCCAAGGTAGAAAACAGCTCTGTCTCGAGTGCTGTCCTTATCTTCTCTTCTGTTAGCTGGTTATCTGGACTCTGCACCTTGCAACCTCAGGTGTATTGTCATCAATCAATTCCTATTTTCTTGTCCATACTGGTTCTTCTCTGTCCTTCCTTTGTTAATAACCCAGTTTGCCTATATCCATAAAAATATCTGATTGTGATACCATTTATCCAAAGCACTATACATCCATCATCTACTTATGAGGGAGATAAACAAGGTCTCCTGGGAAATATGCCGCAAGAAATATATAGGATAAATAACTATATCAAATGTATGTCAGTGAGCAAGAGGGGAAAATCCATTAAAACCAGGGTTGGAACTGCAGTGTTTTATTCTACCTTCTAAGCTTTTAGTTTAAGTAAGAAATGTACATTTTTGCTGCTTATCTAGCATAACTCTCATGCTGGACACTAGCGCAAGATATATTAGCTTCTGTGACTGACATTGTAAATTTGCAATTGCTCATAATCACCTTGTATCTTTATTTTTTTTTTCCCCAGACCAGCATTGTCTTCCTTTCTTTTGACTTCAGCTTTGCTGCTTCTGTGTTTCAGCCATGTGGATGCCTGAGCCCTGGCTGCAGCAGGAGACCAGGGTGGGAGGAGACAGGCTGCTAGCAAGACAGCTCTGGCATTTGGAGGAAACCCTTGGGTTTGTATTTCCTTGTCCTGAGCTGTAAGGTGAATGGTGAGGGATCCTCACTTCCATCTAAGTACTCCCAACACCACTGTGTTCCAAGTGGAGAATGAACAACTGTAGGCAAATCCCAGGGTCTTTTTCTCTTATTTATATGTGCTGCATGGTGGCATTTCACATGTTGTTTCTTTAATCACTTGGAATATATAAATTTCTTTGTGGTTCTCCAGCCTGTGATCTGTCCTAGAAATAGCTCTAAAGGCTGAGGAAGCAGATTGCCTTCCTGCAGGTTCCTTCCCTCCTCTGCCTCCGCTTACATCAGATCTTCCTGTTGATTAATTTCTTCCCTTTGGTCACAAAAGCAGCATACTTGGCTAACTAAGGTGATATTATACTAGTTTACTTCTAGGCATTTTACTGAGTGCTAAGTAGTTGGTGTAAAGGTAAGAATCACCTATGAGCCAAACTATCCTTGGTGTAAGAACACTGCTCCTGTTTCTACATAACCTGCTAGCCCAGCACCAAAGTGTATTGATAAAACTGCTGATGGAAAAACTTGTTTTGATCCTGCATTTCACATTCCTTTGAGTGCATCTAAATCATACGGATACATGGGTGCTTCATGCTGCTGCGTTTTCCCAACATAGAAGGCAAGATTCAAACAAATTCATCTGGGGGGCGGGGAATATCACCTTTACCTGGAAGAGCAAAGTTGGCAAAAAGGCCACAGCTTTGTCAGTCGTCACAGGGGTTTCTTGCAGAACAATTACATCTCGGTGTTCAAAACATTTGTTGTTTTCTTATCTAAAAAGAGACTATTGTTTCATTTTCAAGCAAAATGGAAACGGTGAAAAAATTTGTCCTTTGGCAGACACACACACAAAAGAAAATACGGGGCCAGATCTTCAGGTATCATAAATCAGCTGTGGCAAAGGAGCAACACTGATTTACATCAGCTAAGTGTCAGACTCTAAATCACGATTGACACACTGCTAAAAAACAAGCACTTCCAAGAACCAGAGATATAGCTGAGCAATTTCTTTCACTAAACCACGGTTCCTTTCTACTCCCTCATCCCATTCAAATGTATATAGAAGTGCTCCTTTGTGCTTTGAGGTTTTGTTGCTGTTGTTGCTTTTCATAAGGCCTGATTCTTTCTCTGGCCTTTTTTTTTTTTTTTTTTCCCCTTGTAATGAAAAGCACAGTAAAATGAAGTGCTATTTCCCTTCATCCACTCCAGGTTTTTGTGGCAGTTCATTAAGAAGAGGGAGCTGCAGGCTCTCACGGCAGTTTCTGGACGCAGTTCAATATTGTGCATATTCTTTTACTGAGATTTACATCTTGCATTCAAAAAAACCCTTAAATCAAGCAGCCGTTTAGCATCTTCTTCAGCTATGGGTGTCTGGGAGATAAAACGCCTGTGTGCTAAGAGTCAATTCATCATTGATCTTAAAGAGGAGTAGACCTCGCTTGTGTGTGAATACCCTCTGCCAAATGGTTGTGTTCATGCCTCACTAGTTAGGATTTTAATATTCTTCGTCAGTTTGGGTTCACGTTTTGCAAAGATGCTTCAGCATATGGCTTTGCTGCATATGCAGCTCTGGCCAATATGCTGGACTTAAAAATCTGACAGTCCCAACTTATAAAAGTTTCATGCTACATATGTCCTTAGCAACTGCATCAAAATGCAGAGATCATGAGCTTTTAATGTGTTTTCCAAAAGCCAGTGTAAAAATTTCTACGAGTCAAGCTTACTTATGTAAACACTTTGAGTAAATTTATTTGATGACTCGTTACAGCCCCATGGTCACGCAGCAGTGAAACCACCTGGGTGGATTCTCCACCATCTCCTGTATTGCAGCTGTGTCACTGGGAACTGGTGGGGCTGCCATCACATCTTGTGGTGCAAGGGCAAGGAAGCAGGCAGGTATTCTATCTGCTGGAGCAATGAGTCTGGAGAGCAGCTGGGTTCTATACAGCAACTCCAGCATGTCTCTCTGTACATTGCAACACAGCACTTCACAATTACATCTCACCAGCGTAATTCTACTGTGGGATTATGCTTGGGAGTACTTATAGCCTAGCTCAGACTTCTAACTGCTCTCTATCCCGTGAGAACAATGCTGTCCTGTGGTTCTCAGCAGGCTTTGCTCTGCAGGTTCCTCCCCTTGCAGGGCACCCCGCCATGCTGCGGGGCTGGGTTGTTGCACTGCCGGCTGCGCCATGCTGTGCCCGACTGGCAGGGACCCCACTGTGACCAGCAACTCCAGCGCCCGTTTGTCTCACCACCTACAAACACATTAGGAAAAAAAAAGTAGTATTTGTGTCTGAAGTGCTACATATGACCTGACCATAGGGACATGCTGAAATGGTGTGCTCTTTCCAAACCTGACATGTTTCCCATAACCCTGTTCAAGGGATACCCACCAGTGTCAGTGGTTATGGAGCAGGATGCTTCTGGTCATGATGACTGCACCCAGTTCAAATGGATTCAGAAGGGAGGGATAATAGCACAGTAGCCATGGGGTAATTGGAGCAATGCAGCCATCTAACCACAGGGCTGGTCAGTGTCCAACTCAGGGCAAATTTGGAAGAAGCTAACAGCTGTAGTCAGTATGCAA
>VYZU01013389.1:0-11565 GCA_013401355.1 Ceyx cyanopectus | reverse complement strand
TTTTTTTTCTTTTGCTTGCTTTTACTTTGTGAAACCCAGTCTGGGAAAGTGGGAAGTTGTGAAAACCATCTTTGCTTCAGTGGTACAGCACGATTTAATCCCAATCTCTCTTTCATTATTTATTCCCTCAAGTGAAAAACTTCCTTTCCTCAATATGTGTATTCATTACTGGAGCAACACTGTGAGGGAAAGTGAGAGTCTGGTGTCTTTTTTTTTTTCTGGACAATCAGATTTTTATCAGATCTTTTATTGTTAGGCGACTGTTTTCTCCCTTTTAATGTCTGTTCAATATATCAGTATGTCAATAGTCTCTTAATCTTTATTCTGGGAAAACATTCTGTGTGTGCAATAGGCACAGAATTCTTTAATTGTAAAACTATATGTGCTATTACTATTTTCACACATAAATCCAGACTTGCTGACTTTTTATCCGCTGGTACAAACCTAAAATGAAATGCCTAACATCAAGCCTGCACAGAACAAAACTTTGGCTGCCAATTGCAGTTATGAACAGGGATTCTAAGAAACCAGAGAGAATTGGGCATGACCTGAAACTGTCTTGCAGTAAACAGTGATTCGGTTATCTGCTGTTTGTAATGTAAAAAACCATTGTAATTGTTTTCAGAAAGCATTTATTTGAAAATGATCACAGTTTAAATAAGGAAGTCCTGGGATTATACCAAAGGGGAAAGCTAAGGTAAGTCTTATCTACAAACAATTAAGCAATTATTTGGTAAAAATACTAAAATAAAGATATAATTTTCATGAAGACTGTTCTGTTGCCTAAGCTTCTCCTTACTCTGATGGCTTTCCTGTTATATGTTGGGATCATACACACATGATCAAGCAAGGTTTGAGTTTTTCTTTGCTGTGCTTGGTTGTCTAAATCCTTTATGCTGCCCCCCTTTGGCTAGCCTAGAGATGGTTCTTTGCATTACTATACTGTTGTTTTCCAGAGTTGCTTAATTTGTCCATGCATAATTTTATCTTTCTGATGGAAGTTAAGTTATTGTCTAGTGAAGTACTTTAAGTGTAAAATAATTCTTTACTCAAAACAGTTTGGAGGTGTTTGGATAGAACATCAGCAGCAATGTAAATAGGGAAATAAAATGTGTATTGATTTGAAGAGGGAAGAATTTCTCCCTTTAGTTCATTTTGTAACATGACAAGTATCAGGCTGCTAATGCATTGATCTCCTCATTCCCACAGTTTCATATCTACAGAGTTACATGTTAATATTCAAGAACATTGGTTCTCCTATTTGGACAGGGCATGTTTCAGTGCAGATAACTGATCATTCTGCTGATCCTCTGCCAAGCCTCACTATGTGACTGTGGTAAATGTTAAGCCTGTGTGTTCATGCTGGTTTATGGAACTGGTGTGGAAATTAGTAGGGAGTTAAAAATTGGAGGGTAGTGGGGACTTTGTTGTTATTATTATTTTTGTTGTTAGCATTATTATTTTGTTTTAGCTCACTGCAAAGAGAAGCCTGTCAGGACTATGAAATAGGTGAAATAAGCATTCAGAAAACACTAGTCTCTCCGTTACTTTTAAATATAATAATGCATCACAAAGGTGCTAAATTGTGTTACATTGACTTCAATAGCTATTGTAAAAATTAGATACTATTTTAAGGGTAAAATTCAAAGGTGGAAATGTATTCAGTTTGTTTATTGTGTGAGTGGTTGAGAGTTGCATAGGAGTTACATTCTGCAGCTGCCATGAATAGGTTCACATGAGCTTTATGAACGTAAGTATGTGATTCAGGCAGTCTTTTAAGATTAGACTTGGCCACAACAGTAGCCTCATAGAGTGTTTTCTTGATCTACTTGCATCTGGTAAATATCTGTGTGGATCAATATAAAGACTTGTTCACATAGTACATCTCTATTTGTATCTTACCTTAAAAATTAAAACAGAGGTTAGAGCAGCTTCAGCTACCCCTAGATCCTTCAAGCACATGATAGTCTAATTCCTTCCTGCAACACATTTTCTGTACTCATTCAACTCTTCCAACTTGCTGGGAAATCTCATGGAGATGCATGTGCCTATTTCAGGTGCAGAGATCATTCAATGTGGCAGCACAAAGCTTAGAATAAGTCTGTAAATCATGGTAAAATACCACCTTTGCATTTAAACTGCTGTCATATGTGGCTCTGAAGTCTCCTGAGAAATCTCTTGTGTCTCTTATTAGTGATGTGTTGTGTACACAGACATGTCTCTCCAATGTTCTCCTTACCTGCCACTTCAGCCAGTCCTTGGAGTGTTTTTGCACTCCCCGTACTTTATGGCTTCCCAGTGCTCTGACAGAACTCATGGCATGTGGTGACTTTAAAGTGTGACCTTTTTCTGTAACACTTTTAATAGTAGGACTATGTAGACTGAATTAATTACTATTTGGGACTGTCATACTAATTATTTGGGAAAATGTTTAGTGCTGTTTGAATGTACAAGAGGCATGCTATCTCATTCCCAAATTCCAAGTTCAGTTAGGTGCCCAGCATATTAAAATATTTTTTTAAGAACTTGAAAGCTCTGCACAATGAAAACTTGATTAATTTTCTGCATATGAATAATGTCAGCACTTTCAATTAGACTGTAAACAAATACTTCAGTCTCCCACAGCATTCTCCTGGAAAAACTAGCAAATCATGGTATAGACAAATGTACCCTTCACCGGGTTAAAAACTGGTTGTCTGGCCGTGCCCAGAGAGTGGTGATTATCCAGCTGGCTGCCGGTCACCAGTGGTGTCCATCAGGGATCAGTTTTGGAGCTAGTTTTGTTTGGCATCTTTATTGATGACTTGGATGTGGGATTGAGAGCATCCTCAGTAAGTTTGCAGACAACAAAAAGTTGTGTGGGATGTTGATCTGCTTGAGGGCAGGAGGCTCTGCAGAAGGGCTGGGACAGGTTGGGTGATGGACCAAGGCCAATTGTCTGAGGGACAATGAGGCCAAGGGCTGGGTCCTGCATTTCAGTCACAACAACCCCCTGCAGTGCTACAGGGTGGGGGAGCAGTGGCTGGAAAGTGCCCAGCAGAAAAGGCCCTGGGGGTGCTGGTCCCACCCAGCTGGGCATGAGCCAGCAGAGTGCCCAAGGGACAAGAAGGCAACAGAACCCTGGGCTGGCTCAGGAGCAGCGTGGGCAGCAGGAGCAGGGCAGGGATCAGCCCTTGTGCTGGGGTCTGGGGAAGCCTCATCTCAGTGCTGGGGTCAGTTCTGGACCCCTCATTATAGAAAAGACATTGAGGAGGAGGAGCTGCCAACTCCTGAGGGGCTCAGAGAACAAATCGTGTGAGGAAAGGCTGAGAGCGCTGGGCACGGTTAGTTTAGAAGAAGCCAAGGGGGAACCTCATTGTCCTCTACAAATACCTGAAGGGAGGTTGTACAGACGTGGGTGTTGCCTCTTCTCCTTTATGACAGAATCAGGGGAATGGTCTGAAGTTGCAGCAGGGGAGGTTTAGATTGGATATTAGGAAGAAATTCTTTATGGAGAGAGTGGTGAGGCCGTGGAACAGGCTGCCCAGGTTGGTGGTGGAGTTGCCATCCCTGGAGGTGTTTAAGAAACAAGCTGACATGGTGCTTCAGGACATGCTCTAGGGGAGGCATGGAGGGGGCTTGTGTTTTTATTTCAAATGGTCAGATACTTAGGTGGTTTTTGTTCTTATAGGTGTGGTTGAACTTGGTGATCTAGGAGGTCCTTTCCAACCATGATATTTCTGTGATTCAAGGCTTGAATACTTCAATGGGTTGAGCACCATATAATGTTTTTGGTAATTCATGATACTTCTGTCAAAAGCAAGGTGTTTTTCTTAATCTGTGTAAGTAAGGGTGACTAATTATGGTGTTTAAGCATTGACAGACTTCATGTGAGATGTATTTTCGTGTGTTTTGTGATCTATTCACTTCACTTTAATATGAACACCAATTTTTTACATGTAAGGTTTGGAAAGGTAATGGAACAACTTGTCCTCGATGCCATCTCTAAGCATCTGGAGGAAAGGAGGCTTATCACAAGTAGTCAACATGTATTCCATAAGGGGAAATCATGCTTGTCTAATCTGATAGCCTTTTATGAGGATATAAGTAGATGGTTAGATGAGGGTAGTGCAGTGGATGTGATATACCTTGACTTCAGCAAGGCTTTTGATACTGTCTCCCATGGGATCCTCACAGCCAAGCTTGAGAAGCGTGGGTTTAGTTACAGTGTGATAAGGTGGATTGGGAAGTGGTTGAAGAACAGATCTCAGAGGGTAGTGGTCAGTGGAGCAGAGTCTGGCTGGAGGCCTGTGACTAGTGGTGTCCCCCAAGGGTCAGTATTGGGTCCAGTATGATTCAATATTTTCATCAATGACCTGGATGAGAGGGTAGAGAGCACCCTCAGCAAGTTAGCTGCTGACACCAAACTGGGAGGAGTGGCTGACACAGCAGCAGGCTGTGCTGCCATCCAGAGAGACCTGCACAGGCTGGAGAGCTGGGCAGGGAGAGATTTAATGCAATTTAATAAGAGCAAGTGTAAGGTGCTGCATCTGGGGAGGAACAACCCCATGGATCAGTACAGGCTGGGGGCTGATCTATTGGAGAGCAGCTCTGAAGAAAAAGACCTGGGGGTCCTGGTGGACAGGGGGATGACCATGAGCCAACAATGTGCCCTTTTACGCCCAAACCACCCTTGGGGTCTGTTTTTCGAATTAGCAGGAAAGATTTGCCTTGATAGTCATGTTGTTTTGGAAAATGTATGATTTACTGGGAAAGTTGTCCTACTTATTATTGTTTATTGATTGATGTTTTTGTTTTGTTTTATTTTGTGGATATGGGGTATTTCCCTTTAATGTAATAGATAAATGCATTATCTATGTAAAGCAAATACAGAAATTTTAGAGACTCTGTAGGTCACTAGTGCTGTTTTGACAGTAATAAAATAACTTTAAAAACCCCACTTGATACAGAAGTGTCATACTGATGATGAGATCTTTAGGTATCTTTTTTGGTTTCCTATTTTGGGATATACTGGGCTATATTTCTGTTTCAGAAAAAAACCCAAATCATCTTGTTGTCAATCAGTTTGGGTTTAGGGGCTTTTCCTAAGGGAAAGCTCCTGTGGACATCCCATGTTCCCCATCTGAAGTCTGACATTGAGCCCCTCTGTCAGGCATTTTGCAGACAGCTCTGATGCATGAGACCCTCCAAGACTTGCTGCTGGCCCTAGAATCACAGAATCATTCAGGATGGAAAAGCCCCTTGGGATCATCAAGTCCAACCATTAACCCTACTCTACAAAGTTCACCCCTAAACCATGTCCCTCAAAACCACATCCAAACGACCCTTGAACACATCCAGGGATGGGGACTCAAACCCCTCCGTGGGCAGCCTGTGCCAGGCTCTGAACACTCTTTTGTGAAAAATTTTTGCCTAGTGTCTAAAATTTTTCCTAGTCTAAACTTCCCCTGGTGCAGCTGGAATCCAGCCCCTCTTGTTCTATCCCTAATGACCTGTGAGAAGAGACCACTAACCTCTCTACAAGGTCTTTTCAGGTAGTTGTAGAGAGAGATGAGCTCTCCCCTCAGACGCCTCTTCCTCAATCTAAACAGTCCCAGCTCCTTCAATCTCTCTTCATAAGATTTCTTCTCCAGGCCCTTGCCCAGCTCCGTTGCCTCCTCTGCACTTGCTCCAGAAATCTAATTAATCTTGCAGAGAACCCTTCAGCCACATATGTGGAATGATTGGGTGAAGTAGCCATTAAAGCTGTTAAACATGATGGTCCCAAGAGAGAGCATGGTGGGAGACAGTGCTGAAGGTCTTGTTGGGATAAAGAACATCCACTGTTCTCCCCTCATACACAAATCCCATTATTTGATCATAACAGTCAATCAGGTTGGTGAGGGATGATCTGCATTGGCAAATGCACACTGACTGTTCTCAGTCTCCAAGCTTGGCACGTACTAAACAATAAGGCTGAGTAACTTCTCAAGCGCATGAGATGTGACAGTTTTGTCAGGCTATTGTATGAGGAGTCATTTCAGAAGAACTGTGGTGTGTTTTGGAAACATAAATGAAAGCATTTTGAAGGTCTGGAGGGTAGTGTCCACCTTGTATCCTTTACCAGATTCATAGTTTTCTCCATGTCTTTGATTTAATTTCTATTTCTGGTGTAAGGTCCTAGGCACAAGGCAAAATGGAAGATTTTTTCATAGATGCTTTTTACTGCAGAATGTGAATACTGTCTTTGTAGTTAAATCTAAAATTTCTGTCAGTGACTTGTCAGGCTGAAATGTCTCTGAGCCACTGTCTATCTTTTCCTTGGCACTGCAGTAGGAAGAAGAGCTATTTTAGGAAAGTTGTGGTCATGCAGCTGATAAACTTGTCAGAAAGAGTGAATCTTTTTGGCTGTTGAGCAAGAAGCAACTGCCTATAAAAACAGAAAAATTTAAATCTCTTATCTGTTTATCTTTTAAACTGTATTTACCTGTATCACTGACCTGGGATCGGCTTGTATGTTCTGCTACACATGTGAAACATCCTTTACACTACCCCTTGGGGAGTGTTCTGAATAGTGAATACTTGTTAATACTACATTTTGCAGTGTGATGTAACTAAAGTCAAAGTGGTGATATAAATGATTAACCACACATTAGCAGAAGGGATTGTGAGTGAAGGAAATGACGTACTAATAATTCCATTGGAAGAAAAACCCTGCACTCTAGTGAATGATTACGTTAATTATTCAGAGGTGGATTCATTTTCTCAGGTGATATTAGTGCTTCATGATGGCTGCATGGATGATACCCCTAGAGAAAGCACTGCAAGAACAGACTGTTTATTTCTCTTTTAATGCTTATGTGTATTTACAGTCTCTAAGGAGAGTATATCCATTTAACCAGCTTTCAGTCAGGTTTTATTGGAAGAAATACTAGAATGACTTAACAGCATAATGCCTGCACAGTCTTTATTTGTAATGTCACATTCCTTCCTTTCAATTTCACCAAGTAGCCCAATATGACATGACTAGATGCAAGCTTCAAGAGAGGGATGTTTTCTTCTTTTTTTCTCATCAGAATATTTAAACCTTATGTCTCAAATGGGACAGAAACTGGAATGTTGAATACATATGTCCTTCAAACCCTGACTATCAGACATGTATGGTCCATAGATAGATCTAATTATTATATAAATATATGAAATTAATGAAACCCCATCTGAAAACCAATTTGCCAATTGATTCTGTTAGCTATTGATGGGAAATGAGAAGATAAGGAATGGTCTGTGGGAAATACTGAGACAATCTCTTGCAGGCATATAGATAATTATTAGGAGCAAGCTGTTGGATATATTTTTTATTTGCCATTTGAATTAAACTTTCTATAAGTGATAAATTGAGCTAAATAACATCTAAGTAAAGGTGTGGCACAGAGGATTTAAATATAGTAGATCAGTTGTAGCTGCTAAAATGTTAAATGTAGCAGATTGTTTCTGTTTCAGTCTAAGGAGTGTGTGTGTTGGATGCATTAAGGAGCAGCTAAACAAGAAATATGAATATTTCTAAGGTTATATAACCTAGTAGAGCATAGTTGTACCTGAACTGGGATAAAGAGTTCTTGGAGTCAATCTTCAGTAATTAACACGGAGTTAATGAGCTAAGTTTTATTACACCAATAAAAATACTACTAAATTAAGAAACAATTTTGATTTTAAATGAATCATGCGTTGTATAGGCTTAATGAGCAACATTTAAATTTTGGTAGAGAATTATCCACACCTCCCCAACACCCCTTTTTGGGGCAGAGCAGTTAGCGGAGTCTTGCAGGCATGTTCGGAGTAAGTTATTCTGTTGCTTCTTGTGCAGTAAAATGAAGTAACTGAAGAGCACGGGAGGTACAGGTTGGTGACAGTGCTATTACTGGGCCTCATGTAGTTTATAGGACACTGAACTGCTGCTGCCAGCAGGGTTTGTTCCTCAGAACACATTGTCACAGCTGTAATTGTACTTCCCTTTATTCAATGTGTCTTGCTAACCTTAGATGTAACATCTATAGTAGGTATTTTATTTTATTTGTGCATTTTAGAAGTGCAGTGGATTTATTCTACAGCAAATACAGGAAATAAAGTGAGCATGAGGGTGAGGAGAAACAAAGCATTGTGAAGGCAACAGTCACAAAGCTGTTGGGACATAGAAGAATATGTAATAGTAATGGACGTGTCTAGACTTTCCCATTAATTGTATTTGGTCCATACTGCAAGGTTTGCAAAATGAGAACACTAATGACCTACCCTATATGGTGTTTGAAGTATTTTCCTTTGGAATAGTTGCCCAAATTGGAAGTAGATGTAAAAATCAAGAGCCTGTAGGACAGGTCTCTTCATGAATAAATATATTTGGATAAGGAAAAAAAAAAATGGCTTGCATCCATGGATTACATGGATGTAATGATGCAAGATAGCATCTGAAGTTCCTTAACTTCTTCAGGATAAAGTTATTTATAACTTACTTTGGAGGATTCTGTCTTATCTTCATTAATAATGTGCATTTGAGCAGCCCTAAGAGTTTGGTTTTTAATTGTGATGAAAATGAATTGTTAGGAAGATAAACTGTAAAAAATGAATTCAAGTTTTACATAAAATTGTTCTCAGATCTATATAATTTTTTTTCTCCCTCTGGCCCTATTACTATTTGATTTATGCATTTTCTCATTTCAAAGGTACCTGAAATGAACTAGAAAAAATAGTGGCAGTTGACTGACAGCTTAATTATGAATGTTCTAGTTCATTAAATTTATGCAGCAATGATTTTTTAAAAATTATTTTTGTAAAATTCTATTTCTTGCCAACTCATGACTCACTTCCAAAGTTACAAATACATTGTCTCAACAGTAGGCAAAAAATCAGTCAGCTATTAGCAAAAGATACCAGGAATGCAAATTTTCTTACATATTTCTTCATTAGGTTAGAGGACAGAAATCAACTGTAGCAGGACTGTACTTACAGTCAGTCTTGAAAACTGAAAAACACATATATCAACTTTTATTCTTTCTTATGAAAGAAGAAACCACTATATCTTGAAAACAAAGAAGGAACCCTAAATTCCTAACTGATATTACCCCTGACACTGCTTCAGGTCTTTTCCTTCCAATATGATGCTACTGTCTTTTCTCATGGTGCTCTCATGAATCTTCTCCATTGGTGGATGAGCAATGAATGTTGTCAATCTGGGCTTCAGTAAGGCTTTTGACTTTGTGCCCACAATATCATTCTCTCTAAACTGGGGAGATATGGATTTGATGGGTGGACTGTTCAGTGGATGAGGCATCGGCTGGATGGTCACATCCAGAGGGTGGTGGTCAATGGCTCAAAGTCCAAATGGAGAACAGTGACAAGTGTCCCTCAGGGGTCTGTGCTGGGGGCAATGCTGTTTAATACCATCACTGATGACAGAGACAGTGGGACTGAGTACACCCTTATCAAGTCTGCAGATGACATGAAGCTGAGTGGTGCAGTTGACATGCCAGAGGGGTGGGATGCCATCCAGAGGGACCTGGACAAACTTGAGACATGAGTCTGTGTGAACATCATGAGGTTGAGCAAGGCCAAGTACAAGGCCCTGAACCTGTTTTGAGGCAATCCCTGGTATCAAACAGCCTGGGGGATGATGTGATTGAGAGCAGCCTTGCAGAGGAGGACTTGGGGGAATAGGTAGATGAAAATATGGATGTGAGCTGTCAACGTGCTATTGCAGCCCAGAAGGCCAATTGTATCTTGGGCTGCATCAGAAGTGTGGCCAGCAGGCCAGGAGGGGTGATTCTGCCCTGCTGGTGAGATCTCACGTGAAGCATTGTGTCCCTCTCTGGAGTCCTCAGCACAAGACATGAACCTGTCAGAGTGGGTCCAGAGGAGGGCCACAAAAATTATCAAAGGGCTGGAGCACCCAGGAAAGGGTGAGGAATAAAGGAGAGGTTGGGGTTGTTCATTCTGCAGAAGAAAAGCCTACATGGAGAACTTATTGTGACCTTTCAGTACTTAAAGGGCCCTATAAGAATATGGGGACAGTTTTTTAGCATGGCCTGTAGCAACAGGACAATGGGTGATGGTTAAAACTAGATGGTTTAAACTAGAAGAGGGTTGATTTACACTGGATAAGAAAGATATGTTTTTACAATGTGGGTGTTGAAACACTGGAGCAGGTTGCCCAGAGAGATGGCAGATGCCCCATTCTTGGAAACATTCAAGTTCTGGTTGGCGAGGCTCTGAGCAACATGATCTAGTTGAAGATGCCTCTGCTCAGTTCAGTGGGGTTGAACAAGATCACCTTTAAAGGTCCCTTCCAACCCAATGCTTTCTGTGAGTCTATGAAAAGGGAGCAAGGCAATTATCAGATTTGGTTCTGCTGCTGTTCAAGAGATGCATTGAGATGGATCTGAAGTATCTGTTGCCTTGCCAGACATAAAGTAGATGTATACAAGTTGTTTTATTGGTGTAGCTGAACATTCCATCAGTCTAGATTTCTGCTGCAGACGTGCAGTCCCAAGGTCTGCAGGGTCACTACTTCCTTAATGATGACTTTGCCTCCCTGTAGCAGAAAGGAATGTACATAGCCCATTACAAAGCTTATTCAAAGGCAGAAAACTGGCAAACTTCAGGAGACAGAGTCATAGGATGGGGATAAATGCGATAAATGAAAAAAAATATAAACATCAAGAGGAATGGTTGAGTTTATCAACCTAAAAATAAGTGACTTTCAAATACATGTGCCATCCTGCGAAGATCTGTATCTTATATTGAAGTGACTGCACTCATATATGGTTGAAATTTCCCAAATCTAAGCCTTATGTGCAAAATCTGACCTTTTTTTTTCTAAAATAAAACACAACTCCTGTGAATAAGGGCTTGTAATAGAAACTCTGACAGCCATCAGAAATGGAACCAGGCATCATTAGAATGGAAAATTAATTTTGGTTATTAAGAAAGTTCTGCTAAATCAAGAAACGGACTTATGATTTTATTTTTTTTCTGTTGAGGCATTGAAAGTATGTGAAATAGAATCTTTCATTAACTTTAAAGAGTGAATTTTAAAAAATACTTTTTAAAAAAAGGCATTTATCATTGTGAGTCAGAGGGTGCTGTTCTTTTAATGAGACTTTACCTTTCACATCAGTCTTCTGAGGTGATGTTTTGTTGCATGTTTCTCCCCATGCACACACTCTCTATTGTGAGAATGTGACCTTACTCTGGGTCATGATTCAGTTTAATCTTACTGTGATTTTTATCACAGAATAAAGGACAATATGCAATAGATCACAACATGAACAAGGTCATTTTCTTGAAGGTTATTTGTTGTGATTATTTTGTGGCACAGAACCTTGATGGCTGCCATTAACACCAAGTTCTGACCGGGTTATTTTATTCTTCCTGAGCTGTTAAAAGGTCTTTTAATTAAAATAATGCCAGGAGAAGGTGGAAATGTCTGTTGATAACAAATGTTTAAAAGGCTGATAAACTTTCAAACTAGAATAGATTAAACATTATATTTATTGTTACAATGCTATTGTAATAGAAATCATAGAAATCACAGAA
>VYZU01013384.1:0-20081 GCA_013401355.1 Ceyx cyanopectus | reverse complement strand
AAAAATGCTGGGAATTCATGGCTGCTTTCCCTTCAGGGCAGGGGCAGTGATGCTGACAGGATTTCTGCATTCTGCTCCACACATTCAGCAGCCTCAATTGGGAATGTAGGTGGTGGTAATTGCTTGGGATGCCTTGATGTGAGTTTTGCCTTGTGAGGAGAGGTTTTATACTGTTTCTTAGAGATCTATCAATGATTTTGGTGTGAAAAAGCACTGGGTAATAGGCTTTCTTTGGAGGAATGTTTATGTCCTATAATCTGAAACAAGCATTTGCATGTTAACACTGGTAGTTGTTCATAGGGCGTGTAACTGATTTCTTGGTTATTAAGGCTTTTTTCCAGCTATAAAGCAAATAAGTGGGAAATTGAACAATAAAATAGCTCTGAAGTGAGCTAATTTTATACTGAAAAATAAGAAATCTGTCCTAGATTTTTGCCATAGGTATTAAAATTCCAGTCATTTATTGCATAGCTTTATCTGGTAGCTCTGTGTATGATCTAGAACTTGTGTCTGATGGGCCAGTGTGGTCTTCTGTGGAGGTGTATCCAGTTTCCCAGCACTTGTGCCCTCCTTTCCCAGGATTTGGATTCTAATCTGTGCTGTGACAGGGGGACCAATTCACAGGCCTTAAAACCACAAGAATACAAGGTACTGTTTTTGTGTCCTGCAGGTTCTCCTATCAAATTCTTCTATCTGCTTCCAGGAGTTGGAGGTGACTGAGTGGAAATTTTTAATGCAACAAAAAACAATGCACTGCCAAGTTACAACCTCCTGTCGTTGTGTCTTTGTAGCTGTCTTGTAGTAAAAATCAATTTTTTTTAAGTCCATCTTCTGCTGTATCAATCCCTGAAAACAGAGCACTGGTGTAGACTGAAACTGTACATGCAGCTTGTCTACTGCCAGCAGCCAGAAAAAGATTAGCTCATGCCACAGGAAGTTTAATCATATGTTTCTCAGCCTATATTCTGTGGGCTGCATCTGCTCTCTCAGACCTTAAAAGGCAAAGTCTGAATTGGTCACTAAAAAACCAAAACTAAGTTCTCCATGTTTGTGTACATTGTGTGGGGAAAAACAAGCTAGCAAGGTTTGCAGTGAACTGAAGATGAGCTGCATGCCACCCTCTTGGCAGCATCCCACCCAAGGGGGTTTATTGGCATAATAAATTATTATTTATTAAAAATAAATATTGGCATAAACCACCTTGGGACTCTACCATGGGCCTGAAAAAAAAAAAAAAGGAAATAATAAGGAAAATATCCCCACTCCTCACAAGATCTAGTGCTGGGAAGTTCCATTTGTGCACCTGAACTTCTCATATTTCTCAAAATAGTCCCCTGCTTTTTGTGGAAGTCACCTCCAGAGCAGACAAATAAGGGTAAGGAGAAATTGAAGCTGGTATTGGTGTTGTCACTGGTGTGTGGCAGGGTAGGATTTGAAACATGTTCCTGGGCACCTGAAAGGTCATTTTTCCTCTCACCTGAGGTGAGGTTTTGCCACATGTTGGAAATAGTGATAACTGAATTCCCAGACTAAGACAGAGCTCCTGTCTGAAGCCATGCCCTGTAGTTAGCCCTTACTGGAGTTACTGGGACAATTTCACACTGCAATATTTACATTGAAAGAGATTTTTGACCACTTTAGTGATGTAGTAAAGCAACTGCACAATCACTTTTATTATAAAAATAATTCTTAAGTAAATAGGAATACAGTTGACAGTGACACAAATACACCTTTACAAATATGTCAAGTAGTTACTTATGGCACAGAAAAATAATAAATATTCCTGTACATTGTTTCTGTGCAAAAAGACAGGCTAGTTTTAGTCAATAACCAGCCCTGTTATGTTTTCTTCACTTCTCCTGATTTCAGTTGAACACAAGGATTTCCAGATGTGATGTCTGACAGTTAAGCCTCAGTAGGCAAGAAAATACTTTTGCTTTTAATCCAGATAAAGCACAAGAATTTCCCATTTCTGCCAGGACGTTTCTCCCCTGTTCTTCAGCCTATGTTTTTTGGAAGAGCAGGAAAATTTCAAGTTCAGTCATTTATTTCACCAACCTCCAGGCTGCTGTAAAGAGGACTTGTAAGCAAGTCAAGCTGCACTCTGAAGCTAACTACAAGTTTCACTTCAGTCTGTAGTACAATTTGCATTACTTTGCCTTCCTCCTCGTTGTCACAAGTAATTCTTCATTAAAAATCCCTTTTCTTTATCCTGAAGTCTTTTCAGGCCCAAGAGAAAGTGAAATCAAATAAGAGGTAGATATTGTTCATCCCCCTACATCCCTAAGATGCATCCATTTGAAAGGCTCTGGGACTGTGGGAGGTGTGTACAGAGCAGAATGTTCCTGTCTGTGAAGTAGTGATCAACTGAACATGCCTCACACCTCGTGGTCACTGGCAGCATTCACCCACGTGCTTGAGGAATTCATCACTGAGTTCATCACTGAAAAACCTCATGCAGTGAGGGCATCTGAGTTCACCCTGTGCCCTGCCCTCAGCTCCTGAGGTCTCGTGGTCAGCAGGAGGAGCAGCTTGGTCAGACTGGGAAGATGTGGGTCTTCTCTTGCCTGTCTGGCCTGGGCTACTGCCACGTAGGTGTTCAACAGTCTTCTGCACGTGCAGGTGGCTTTGGTTGCCAATGTGAACTCTGAAATGATTGCTTGTGTCTCTGGAGTCCTGCAAAGAGAAAGAGCAGCTCTTGAGATGCATGGTAAAGATATTGAAATGGATTATTTGACTGCCTTTATCTCTATGAAATCACATAGCTGCACTGAGGGGAAAATGGTTTGGGAATTACTAATATTTAAGATATCTTCAAGTGTATTTTAGCCCAGAATCCTGCTGATTATTTGACCTGGAAAAGCAGCTTCCTTACCTGTCTCCTTGCTAGCTGGTGTTGAAGACATGCAACTTCTGCCTGAAGCTCTTGGATTTTGCTCTGTGCTCGTTCTCTGTCTGATCTCTCTGATGTGAAGTCATCTTTATAAACCAGGATCTGAAAAAGAATTATTATGTTAATATTTTAGAACTGGCAGGCTAGATGAAAAAGTTGAGGCTGTGATTCCTTCACAAGTGCTTATTCCCAGAATCTCAATGCTTTATTTGCACTTTAAAGGTGTTTGTGTTAAAGCCAGCAGGACTGCTTGCAGCAATTTACATAGTGAGTTTCTTTTTCCCCTCCTTGGACTTGTGTGGTGTGGGGAGAACCTAAGAATTCCCATCTCCAGGAAAAAGAAATGGGGTTACCTGTTGTTCCAGCATCTGTATGCGCTCGTTATCCCCCTCACTGGCCTTCTTCATGTCTTCCAACTCTCTCTTGGTTTTGACACACTCATTCATTTTCTCTTCCAGCAGCTTGTTTAACCTGAAGATCTCCTTGTGCATCAGGTCAGAGCTCCTCTGTGCTGAGGTGACCCCGTGCTGCTGCTCCAGGTGGGACTTCATCTCCTTCAGCTGTAGGTGCAGCCTCTTCACGTACTCATCCCTGCTGGCATCATACTTCTGCCACTTGGCATTCAGATCTTCCACCTGAAAAGCACCCAGGAGAGCTATGAGGAACTTCAAGGGGCAGAAGGTTGCCAGGCAGCACTCCCCAATCCATAGGGATGGGATTCAATCCTATAATGGGAGGTGCTCACCCCAGGGCAGTGTTGCTCTCCTCAGATGGAGCACTGACCCGCTCTGTTCTTCCCACCTACTTTTAACTACAAAACCCCAATTAGTAAAAACAATGTCCTCAGCTGTTCTTAACTAAGGGAACAAAGACCATGTGCTGAACTGAAAGCACCAAGAACAACTTCGGACTTGCATTAAGCTGCCATTTAATTGGATTAACCAGGCCTTAACTACTTCAGATTTACTGTAAAACTCCAATATTAACCTTGTACAGAATGAAAGTACTCACGTGAGCTACTTTTTGTTTTAACATCCTGTTTTCATCTTGTAGGTTGCTGATAAGAGCTTGAAGTGAAGTTCCATTGTCTAAAAGCTGTAATTTTCAGATAAAGGAAGTGTTACTTTAACCAAAAAATCCAAAAGTCACATTGCTATGCTTTTAAACTGGAATATTTCTAAAATTCCTCTAAAACTCCTTGCTATCAGTGAAACCAATATATACTATATAGAAATAAGTAGACCTAGATGTATATTTCATGATTCAGTGATATTTCTAAACACAGTACAGCCCACAGCTTTGTTAATAAGCAGAGCAAAAACACAGGTTTTTAGCACCCTGGTGTTGCTTTTAAATAGGTTTGTGTGGTGTCAAAAACATACCTGTCTTACCCCACTCTGAGCCTTCTAAAGGTCATGGGAAAAATACCACATATTTTATATGCATGAGGGTCTAGACTGGTGACAACAAAGCTCAGCAGTTTACACAGACTCCATGGAAACTACTTGTTTGGAGGAATGCATGACAGAGGCACAGATGTGCCTTCATCTTGCTTTGTTATTACTGTCAAGTTTGGCCAGTACTAGGAAGAAATTACCAAGGGGAAAAAAAAAACCTGCTTGCTAAATAATTGACTAAAATGATACCCCTTTTGTACAGTTGTGACATCTGCTTAAAAAACCCCCCGGTGTACATGAGTAATATAGAGCACTTTGGTGCAAAATTCCCTAGAATCAGCTAGTAATTGCATCTGAAATTTCTCTTCTTCAACAGGGAAGTCCCCACTGCACAAGGTTAGCTGCTTATTACATATATCAAAGTCAATCAAGCTTCCTGTCTATCAATTGCATGTAAAATACCATAATACCAAATGCTTCAAGTCCTTCAAAAAGTCCTTTTTTTTTTTTCTCTTATTAGTCAACCTGTCACCATTTCTTACAGAAAACTGTAACGTGATAAATTGCTTTTTTTGGAAATGCTTCTGGAGTGTTTTCAAAGCAGAAAGGAGTGTGTGTAGGGTTTGTCATGTCAAACCCAGCACAGCAGCAACAACCTGAGAGGTTGTTGACTAAAAAAAGACTAAAAAACTAGTCTTTTTCTAGGTGAGAGCTGGCTGGAGTGTGCTGCTCAATCCTCTGATCTCTTCTTGGAGGCAGCACCTCTAATGGGACTTCCTTATGTTGTTACCATGAATTACCCAAGAACTCTGAAGCACCAAGGCTTGGGGAACAGCAGAACCCACAGTCTAGCTCTAACCCTACACTGAAAAGCCTCAGCTGAGTGTCAAAGCCACAAAAATATTAGCAAAGCCCCCAAAATTCAAGCATTTCTTTCTGCCACCTTCCCATCACAAAGCAGTTTTCCTCAGCATCCCTGCTGCATGTCTGCCTGGCACTGAAAGCAGTCTGTACTGTCTGTAAAGCCAAATCCTGATCCAAGGACACATGTTGAGTTCTTAATATAAATACTACTTGAAAATATCTGTTTTGTGATTTAGATGCTGCAACAGGGCACTGGGAGACAGCACCTCCAGAAGCACAACCACAAGTGCTGCACAGAAGCAAGCTGCAGTGCCAACAGTGGGCAGGGAAGAATTGCCAAGGTGGGAAGGGACCTCTAGGGATCCTCTCCAGAAGAAGCTTCTGATAAGGTGAGATGGCAGCTAAAATGCAAGCACCCGACAACTGCCTCCATCCTAATTTTTTTGTACTTGGAATGATTTAGACCTTGCCATGGTAGCCTTTTCCCCCTCCATGAAATCATATTTCAAGTGATGCTGCTCACAACTACCCCTGTCATGAACACCTCAGCAGCCAGCAAGACTTGCAAGAAACATGGTAGGAAGGAAGATTACCTGGTTGGGTCTTTCAGGAGGTGTCTGGTCATCTGAATTCCCCTTCTCTTTCCTGTGCTTCTCTTCTAGGCACTTGGCCAGGTGCTGGCACATCTCTGCTGTGGCTGCCAGCTTGCGTTGGAGCTGGTGAGTTTCATCAGTGAGGGACTGGCACAGAATGTCACTGGTGGCCTGAGCCTTCTCCCTCTCTGCCAGGCTCTTCTGGAGCCTCAGGATTTCCCTCTCCTTTTCGTATGGAGGCTGATTTAGCATCTGCTGCATCTCCCCATTTTTCTCTTCCAGTTGCTGATTCAACTTCTGGACTTCCTAAATGGAAGGGGGAGGTTATTTCAAGAGGGCTGGGTTGCAAACTGCAGTCATTCCACCTGACTGCAGAGTACTTTAGAAGTGAAATAAATCCAATTCCATCTCTATAATCGACCTTGGAACTGGCAGACAATCAGAAGCAAGAACTGCTTGGGTAGCAATACAAACACTTCCTAGTCAGCTGGAGAAACAACCAACCAGCAAAAGTGCAGCAAGATTTGATGGGAGGATATATACAGAGGGAATTTAACAAGAAACAAAGCAGCTTAGAAAGAATAACTGGAGACTGAGAAATGCTTGGTGGTCCTGCATTCTGATTTACCAGATTAAACAGATTTTCCTCAAAAATAAGGAATCAGAAATTGATCTGCTAGACATGCACCATCTGTCTGAAGAGCAGCAGTCCTGCTTGGGTCAAAAACAGCTGGAGATGCTGAAAAGCAGCTGCAGGTCACAGGTAACTGCAGCACTGCTCCTCCAGTGCCAAGGATGCCCTGATGCCAGCACAGCCTGAGACAGGTAGGAGTCTTCTGAGGAGTGGGACTGACAGGGACTCACACAGTGTCCTTTGTTGGTTGTTTTTGCTTTTACTGACATTGCAGTGTTTCTGATTGAGCATCACCTCCTAGTACTAATTTCCAAACTTATTGAAATATAATTTAAAGAAGTTTATTCTAGATCAGTGTCATATAAGGAAAATGTTTTGTCTAAGCATTAGGTCAAGAGATTACTTATGACAAAAAAGACCTGTTTCAATTTTAAGTACTCCTTGGTTTGGAAATTCCTTCTATGCAGCTTCGCAGAGAAAGAAACACTTCCAAAAATTCTCTGAGTATTTCAGACTGAGCATGGGAAAGTCTTAATGACAGGAACAAAACCAGCACTGGTGGTGGACAGGAGGGAATGCAGCCTTGAGACTTTTTACTCCCTATCAAAAGAAATACCCATTTCCCTAATTTCACAATCCAGACTTGCCAGTTGCTTCTCTATTCACATGCTGCCTTCGTGGCAATGCAAAAATCCATTTTTAAGTGCACTTTAAAAACAAAACAAACCCCAAGATTCACAGACAAAGTGCCATCATCTTGCAGAACAAAACTCTTGCATCTGATCAAGAGAAGAATCTTCAATAATATAGAACTTCCAAATGTGTAGGGGGTTTTGTTTCTTCCTTGTGGAAGCAGTTGCATGAAGATCTCAAATACCAGGTTATGGTATTTAGGATTTTATTTTATTTATTTATCATTTATTTATCCTATATTTAGGATTTGATGGTTTACCTCCTTGATCTTAATGCACTGAGAACTGTGGTTGGATTTGGGCTTTGGGCACAGTCCATCTCTGGACCCATAGCGACAAGAGCAGTCTCAGAGCAAACCCTCCACCGGGCACAAGCACCGCTGGGATTTACTAAACTGCAATGACTCTTTCCCCAGGGAGAAGAACCCGCTCCCACGCTGGGCGCTGCTGCCCCCTCCTCCTCTCTCCGCGCACCCTGTGCCCCCCAGCAGCGCTCTCCGGAGGCGTCCCCGCTTTTACCTGGCTCAGAGCTTCCACTCTTCTCGCCGAGACTCTCTCGCTGTCCCTCAGCTGCTCCCTGGCCTGGCCCAGCTGCTCCAGCAGGCTCTCCACCAGCGAGCGGGCCGGCTCCGCATCCCCAGCCCCCGCCTCTCCGCCCGCCGCCTGCCGGGCCAGGCTGCCCCGCAGCTCCCGGATCGTCGCCTCCTTGGCCGCCAACTGCAGCTGCAGCTGCTTCAGCTGCTGCGCGGACTCGTGGTACAGGGTACAGAGCGCGTTGTAGCGAGGAACCTTGTTCTTCAAGCTCCTGTTTTCCCGGTGCAGCTTCTCCAGCGTCTCCTCCACCTGCTTGAAGCGGGTGACCAAGGGATCGGCGCTGCCCGCCTCGCTCAGCGAGCACATGGCCGGGGAGTCGCGGCCGCGCTGCTGCCCCTTCTCTTTCTCCTCCGGAGCCAACAGCAACCCTGCCAGCTGCATAGAAACCCCCAAAGCGGTTGGGCGGGGACGCTGCTGCTCGATTCTTCCGCCTGGCCGTGGCCCCGAGCAGCTTTGGCCGCTCTCCTTTAAGGGCTCGGCGGGACCCGCCCCGCTGCTGTCCCCGCTCGGGCTGGGCCGGGCCCGGCTCCTCCTGCGGGGAACCCCGCTGCGGGGAGGGAGCGAGTGCGGGAGCCCGCCCGGGGGGCAGAGCCGAGCGGGGAACCCCGCTGAGGGGGGAAGAGGGGAAAAGGCAGCGGGGGAATGCTCAGGGCGGGAAAAGGCGGAGCGGGGCGAAGCCTGGGGGGGAGCGGAGGCTGCTGGGGGGTGAAGCTCGGGCTGAACGAGGGGGTGCTGAGGGGAGAACCCCCCCAGCAAGGGCCGCTAGCGGGGGGAGCTGGGTCAGGGGACAACGAGGGGCAGCTCCAGGGCGAAGGGAACGAGGAGGAGGCGGGCAGGGGGCACGGGGCAGAGGCCGCTGAGGGGAGAACGCGGAGCCCTCCGAGGGGCGGGAAGACGGGGCCCGGCCAAGGCTTGCGAAAGCCCCGCAGGAGCCGCTGCCGGAGTTTCCCGCCTCGGGAGGGGGATTTTCCCCCCTGGACGCGACCCCCGCGGCCCGAACAGCGAGAAAACGCCCCGAGGATCCTGTGTTTAGTGTGGGATGGGCACGGGTAACGATGGAGGGCTTTGGACCAGGCAGGGCATCGCAGGGCAGGCAGCTCTGTGAAAGGGAGAGACCTCGAAGAGTCAACATCTTGTGATGGTTAACACAGTCAGCAGGCAGTGCTGGGACCCTCAGGGCTGTGAGTGGGTTTGTGAGGGTGAACCCAGCTGCCTGGCACTGCACAGCCAGGTGCCCACCAGCCAGCCTCTATGGGCAGCACAGAGGTAGAATGTGTGGGCACAACTCTTGGGGAGGTGATGCTGGGGGAGCATTTCTCAGAGAAAAAGGTGATGAGCTGACAGAAAGTCTTCTGGGTCGGTTTAGTTATGTGCGTGTTACACTGGTAGAACAGCTTGGAAGCAGGAAGCTTTAAAGCAGTGCAAAAATAAGCCTAGATTACATATTATTAGTAATAATTATCGTGTGTATGTATATATGGTAATGTATACAACACATGCACACAGCCCTGTTGTTTGAGCTTCAGCACAATCACAGCAGGTGTTTCTGGCCCAAAAATCATGCCAGTCCAATTCTGGATCAAGTGAAAATCCCTGCATGCAGGTGGCAGAGGAGACAAGAGTGGTCAGTGTGATAGCAGCCTCTGTGTTAGCACCTGAGCTACTCACAGGTACACACACAGAGTTTGTGGGGAGGAATTTACATGCTGAAAGGAGCAGATGCTGAAATTCAAATTGAGATGCTCAGCTCTGCTAGGTGATGGATTGGAAGCCACTGGTGTGTATGAAATTCAAGGTACAATGTTTCAGCCTTTTTTTGAAGACCATGTGTGTAAGTTGAAACAAGAGAGTTTTCAATTAAGGAAAATTATTTCTCTGTAAGGATAATCAAACTTTGGAAGAGCTTCAAGCAGGAGTTTGAGCTAGACAACTCCTGAGGTCCCTGCCAACATGAATTACCCTTCAGTTTGGCTTTTTCAAGGTGGAAAGTTGTTGCTCTTGTCACCTCAGTTTCATTAGAAAGGGTTATCCATAAATTGAAGTGCAATATGTTCAAAATGGTCCATTAGCTCAGCTATCTCTGGAGATTTAACTGTATTTTATGTGCAGAGAAGATCCTGTGAGACCAAACAAAAAAGGGAAAAATACTTGCTCAAGGTACAGGACTTTGGTTTATTTGCTATTTCATAATCCTGTTAATTATTTCATTCATCCTGTTAATACCCCACTATAAAGAACAGTGCAAAATCCTCATGGAAGTTGAGTCAAATACCATTTATTTCTACAGAGTTCCATCCCACAACCTTAAGACACTTGTTTTTTTTCTGCTGTGAAGAAAGTAATCAGAGCCAAGTGAAACATTTGGAGCAAGATTCCTTGTGCTGACTGTCGAAAGAACTCATCTGGTGAAGCCCTGGCTGTGGAGAAAGGTGTTTGGTTTCCTGCCAGCAACTCCCAACTCCAGTCCCCTGGCTGCAGAGGGCACAGAGATGTCCCCAGAGGATTTCCCAGAGCAGCTGCTGCTGTGGCACTGGAGCTGCACATCCAGAGCGCTGCGGATCAAGCCAGCCTCCCCCGAGGAAAACACCCCCGAGCCGAGGGAAATTCGACCTGCGTAAGCTTTGAGTAAGCAATGGATCCCAGCTGTTCTCGGGAATGCCCTCAGATGACTGTTTGCTTCTCACAACTCGGAGGAATTCCTGGGAATTCAGCGAGGGGAGCTGGTGCCAAGGCGTGAGTCACCACTTGAGGCTCTTTTCCCAGCCTACCTGGCTTTTCCTGGATTGCCTCTGCTCCTCGGATTTGCTGAGCAGGCTGGGGGGGGGCCTCCTTCTCCTTTTATGGCTTCAGAGAAGGCTCAGTAGTAAGGGCAGCAACGATGGCTGAGCAACTGGGGATGCTCTGCACTGCTTTAGAGAAGGAAATTTCCATACCTGGCTGCTCTCAGCTTGAAATGCACTGTGAGTTCACTCACACTCCTCCTCAGCCTAGGATGAAATTTAAAAAAAAAAGGAAAAAAATGAAGAAAAAACAAAAAATTAAAATTAACAAAATCAGGTGAGATTTTGTGGAGATGAAGTAATGATGAGGTAATGATGTGAGGAAAAACATAAAAATCACAAAAATTAAACCAAAATTAACAAAATCAGGTGGGATTTTGTGAGATGAAGTAATGATGTGAGGAAAAACATAAAAATCACAAAATTAAACCTAAATTAACAAAAATTAACAAAATCAGGTGAGATTTTGTGGAGATGAAGTAATGCTGAGGTAATGATCACAACCAGCTATGGTAATGCCTGGAAAAAGTGGCCAGCACAAGGGATCTGGTGCTGCCTAAAACCAAAAAGGAGATGAATCAGACCTTAGGAAACCAAGAATAAGGACAAACTATAGTTAGGTTCAATTAGTTTGTGTGCATCTGGGTTTTTTGGTATGAACTCCAGCCTTTTTTCAGCTAATCAAGCTGTGTTTTCCCCCCTTGTCTTAAATCACCCTGAATTGTCCTGGAGGGCATGACCTAAAGACACAAAATTCTGTTGTCTTCAGCTGATTTGCCTGAGCAGAACTGATCAGAAATAAGTGATCTTGGTGAAAAAAAATCAATAATAATTCATATTTGCTGTTGATTGTGCAGTGCAGCAGGGAGGAAAACATTATAAGTCGATTTTCCCCAGTGGAATGATGTGATGCACTCAGTGGCACCGAGGTGCCCACCTTGGCTCTCTGCCTGCATCCCAGAAATGTGCTTTTTCATGCTGAGCAGCATGTTTATGCTGCTGTGACTCACTGATTAACACTAATTACAGCCCTGTGTACACTTCCTCCACGGGAATGGGTAAACATCCTTTCCATCCATCCCGGTACGGAGTGTTCTGTGTGTTACAGCTGCCATGCAGAGCCCTCCAGGGGTCAGCTGAAGGGCACCCAGGGCTCCCCAGGCTGGGGACACACACAGGGTGTGTGGGGACACCTCTGGGTGCAGCTCTGAAGGCAGTCACCATCCCTCTGCCACTTGTGCACAAAGAGCTTTAGAGTAATGGAAGGCTCCAAAGCCCTTTCCCTGGGAGGTGTTTCTTTGCCATTGCTTTGGACTGAGATGCTTCAGTCTTTCTCCTACAGCTGCTGGTAGATAAATAAGCAAGACAAACACAACTATCTCTCACAATTCCTGCACCACCACCCCCAAACCAAAGACTCCTGCTGCAGATTCTTCAGGATATTTCCCCTTCTTGCAGGTTCTCTTCTCAGGAGCTCACTGGGTCTCTCTGTGCCAACTGGAATCTTGATTTCTTGATCTGAGAAGTTCAAGCCTTGTGCTTGGCTCTTTAGGAAACTCTCATAGCTGATCTTTGACCTGTACATTGATTTACAGGAGTGTAAAGCTCTCTACTGAACACAAGTTTTGAACCAGAAGATAGTTTTCAGTCTCAGACCACTCCAGCTGCCACTCCCACTGAGAAGTAAGTTATTTCTTTATAGCTAGAAAACTGAGGGGTTTGCCCATGTTGTTTATTCCTGGTGGGCAGTGCAGGATATGCTGCTTCTATTTCTCACAGGACATTTTTTTCCTAAGCTGATGCTTTGGAAATCATGGAATTATTGAGGTTGGAAAACACCTTTAAGTCCAAACATTAACTTTACCATGTCTAGTATGGTTAGCATGAGTGCTGTGAGTTGTGCTCACTTCTCCCCAGAGGCCAGGCAGCCTTAGAGCTAAATAGGTGAAAAAATGAAAATTATTAAGTATGATTTAAGACTGGAAACAAGAAGTTGAAAGTGAAGTCCTAATTGTTTGAGGATTTATGTGCTGGCCACACCATTTCTTCCCTCCCACACACCACCCTGCAGCAAGGTACCAACATGATTAGGATCTGGTTGAGAGGCAAGCAGCAGCTTGAGATGTTCCTCTGGAGCTGCTTCTGTGCAGCAGCAAAGACACCCATCATCCCAGCAGGCCAGGAAAAAAGCAGTTTACAGCAGAGTTTGAAATTCCAGTCATTCATGGAGGCTTTTGCAGGCTGAAGTGAGGAGATCTTGCCAAATAGATGCCAACTGCCAGCAGCTTCAGCTGATTTGAATCTATTTGTTCTAAGCAGGAGTAAGCACTTTCTCCATCATGGGCACTTGGAGTAGACAAGCATTTGTACATTTTCTGCTCTCAGAATTCACACAACTTGGAAAAAAAAAGAGTATTTCCAATGGTTTTTATGCCAGTGTTCAGCCTTAGCACAATAAATGAGTCTCAGGTGGACTTGCAGATTATTAACCTGTCATCTATGGATTAGATGAAATCAGGAAAGTATAAGAAAAAAATAAAAGCATATGTATTAAAGCAGTAACTCCTGAAAACAACCACTGCAGCTGGTTTTCTCAGCTAAATTAGAGATATAACTGAGAAACTTAGCCTTGTGGTGCAGTGAAAGGTGCCTGTTCAACAGCAGTAAGTGGTTTTGGCTCTAAATGAAATGTTTTTTGCAGTTAATTGCAGTATTTATGCAATATGCTATAACTGCTGCTGGGGTAATGTCATTTTAGGGCAGATAACTGCTTGGCACAATGGTGATCCTGTCTTTTTCCCCTTAGCTGCAGGGGAAGGAGCACAGGGAATCCTCTAATTTCATTAGAGTTTCTGAAGAGCACTGCTAATATCTATTGAAAATAGAGAAGCCACCATCAAAATGAGTCAGTTTGAGATCATCTGAGTTGACTTTGACTTCTGGAGGCTCTTGAGTCTGCTGCTTAACTCTGGGTAAGTCTGGTAACCTCTCAGTTTGAACTTTGAATTATATGAATATATTATTAGATGTGATAATATTGATTTATTACTTAGATGTTTAAAGGCAAAAAGGCTGTAGAATATTAAGTCTTTAGTCCATGGAATTAAGATCATATTTAGTTTTCACTTGTACATACTTAATTTTTGGAGTATTTTCCATGGCCATTAGCTGACCCAACAGCTTTGACAAAAGAAACATCATCTCCCCTGGTCCCTTCTTTCCTCTGAGCTCTCCAGGAAGTGTCTCAGAGTGAAAGAAAAGCTCCAGAACTGCCAGGTCATGAAGCTGGTTCTTGGTTCATGGTTCTTTTCCTGGAGGCAAAATCACAGTTTCTTGTAAACTCGAAGGAAGTGGAGTGGAGGAGTTCACTGGTGTGCTAATGAGCTGCCAAAGGATTGATTAGCAGAGGAGAGAATTGCTTTGGGCATTGCTGATTTCCAGAGGCACTGGAGGAGTGTGGTGGGCTGAAACCAGCTCTCAGGCATGGCTGGGGAGACAACCAGAAGGGCAAATGCCAGCAAATCCTGTGCTCTGAGATAAGGGCTGGTCAATAAGACACAGAAAAAGAAAGAGAAATAAACCAAAGTGCTCAGAGATGATCACTCACCACCTCCAGCTGCACACCAGTGGCTGATTTCAACACACCACCCTACACACCCCTTTTCCACCATCCTCCCCCCCTGCCCACCCCTTTCCCAGCCTCTCCTTTTCCCCACCTTCACTAGTAAAGTCTCCAACCTCAACTGAATTCTCAGAAGAGCTTTTCCTGCAGAGCCAAGTGGAACTGGTTTCTGCCACAGCAGCACCTTCCAAATTTACCATCCCATCTCCAGGATGACTCCAACATTTTTTGCCACAGGGAAAGCATGATACCTGTTGTGAAATGGCTTTTCTGTGTCTATTCCAACAGAGCAGGTGACATCTAAAGTGCTGTTGTGCCCAGGGTGTGTTTACTCCTGCAGAAGCCAACAGGTGGGATTGCAGGAGAGGGATCTAATAAGTGCAGAGACAAATGGAATTGAGAAGCTGATTTTCATGTGCTTTGTATGAGAAGTTGGTGTTAAAAGGGCCTTTCTGGCTGCTCTGTGTCCCATTGGAAAGAGGAGCTGCTTCTCCAAGGAGCATCTCCATGTGTGGCACAAAGGGCAGGTGACACCCTGCTCAAAGTGCAGCATGTTCTGTGTGGTGGGGAGTGGTTAAAATAAGTGTTTTATTGCTGTGACTTCAGGATGGGTGATGCTGAGTAATTGGAATAAATGTCAGCCATTTATAGATCTTGATTTCAAGCCTCCCTGAGAGATGCACTTTGTCTTCCCAGCCTCTGCATCCCTGTTTGGAAAGCAATGGCATGTTATTTGATTCTTGGAGAAGAGAAAATGGAAAATCTTATGCATGTAGCAACTGGTGTGGTGGCAAAGTGGGAAATACCTGCCCCACTTGTGTGTGATGCAAATGTGTCCTCTTGGCTGGGGCTGGTCCAAAGGGTGATTTTTTTCCCCCAAAGACACCCAGGGGTGTGCTAACCCAGAAGCAGGCTGGGTTTCATTACAGAATAAATCCACAAGGCTTTGTGAGCAACTTCCTTGTCCTATCCTAATGACCTCATGGCATTTGCTCTGGTTTATTTTCCTCGTGAAAACCTTGGACTGGTTTCTTTGCCACATGCCTGCTGTTGGTTTTTTGCTTAGAACCCCTGTGTGTTGCTTTGGCTTTGGGGGAAGTGAAAGTTGAACATTTGCCAGAGGAGCAGAGTCTGGCTCCATCCTCTCTACACTCACCCTTAACATATTTACAGACATTAATGAGCTCCCCCCTCAGTCTCCTCTTCTCCAGGCTAAAGAGCCCCAGCTCTCTCAGCCTCTCCTCAGCAGGGAGATCTCCACTCCCTGCAGCATCTTGGTGCCCTGAGCTGGACTCTCTCCAGAGAGTTTAAATAAACTGTATTTACATGGGTTATAAAATAGTAGAAATAAAAAAAAAAAAATATTATAAAATATAATATATTCGATTATAAAATGATAAATCTAATATATTCTATTGTAAAATAGAATATTATTATTATTCNCTCAGTTTGAACTTTGAATTATATGAATATATTATTAGATGTGATAATATTGATTTATTACTTAGATGTTTAAAGGCAAAAAGGCTGTAGAATATTAAGTCTTTAGTCCATGGAATTAAGATCATATTTAGTTTTCACTTGTACATACTTAATTTTTGGAGTATTTTCCATGGCCATTAGCTGACCCAACAGCTTTGACAAAAGAAACATCATCTCCCCTGGTCCCTTCTTTCCTCTGAGCTCTCCAGGAAGTGTCTCAGAGTGAAAGAAAAGCTCCAGAACTGCCAGGTCATGAAGCTGGTTCTTGGTTCATGGTTCTTTTCCTGGAGGCAAAATCACAGTTTCTTGTAAACTCGAAGGAAGTGGAGTGGAGGAGTTCACTGGTGTGCTAATGAGCTGCCAAAGGATTGATTAGCAGAGGAGAGAATTGCTTTGGGCATTGCTGATTTCCAGAGGCACTGGAGGAGTGTGGTGGGCTGAAACCAGCTCTCAGGCATGGCTGGGGAGACAACCAGAAGGGCAAATGCCAGCAAATCCTGTGCTCTGAGATAAGGGCTGGTCAATAAGACACAGAAAAAGAAAGAGAAATAAACCAAAGTGCTCAGAGATGATCACTCACCACCTCCAGCTGCACACCAGTGGCTGATTTCAACACACCACCCTACACACCCCTTTTCCACCATCCTCACCCCCTGCCCACCCCTTTCCCAGCCTCTCCTTTTCCCACCTTCACTAGTAAAGTCTCCAACCTCAACTGAATTCTCAGAAGAGCTTTTCCTGCAGAGCCAAGTGGAACTGGTTTCTGCCACAGCAGCACCTTCCAAATTTACCATCCCATCTCCAGGATGACTCCAACATTTTTTGCCACAGGGAAAGCATGATACCTGTTGTGAAATGGCTTTTCTGTGTCTATTCCAACAGAGCAGGTGACATCTAAAGTGCTGTTGTGCCCAGGGTGTGTTTACTCCTGCAGAAGCCAACAGGTGGGATTGCAGGAGAGGGATCTAATAAGTGCAGAGACAAATGGAATTGAGAAGCTGATTTTCATGTGCTTTGTATGAGAAGTTGGTGTTAAAAGGGCCTTTCTGGCTGCTCTGTGTCCCATTGGAAAGAGGAGCTGCTTCTCCAAGGAGCATCTCCATGTGTGGCACAAAGGGCAGGTGACACCCTGCTCAAAGTGCAGCATGTTCTGTGTGGTGGGGAGTGGTTAAAATAAGTGTTTTATTGCTGTGACTTCAGGATGGGTGATGCTGAGTAATTGGAATAAATGTCAGCCATTTATAGATCTTGATTTCAAGCCTCCCTGAGAGATGCACTTTGTCTTCCCAGCCTCTGCATCCCTGTTTGGAAAGCAATGGCATGTTATTTGATTCTTGGAGAAGAGAAAATGGAAAATCTTATGCATGTAGCAACTGGTGTGGTGGCAAAGTGGGAAATACCTGCCCCACTTGTGTGTGATGCAAATGTGTCCTCTTGGCTGGGGCTGGTCCAAAGGGTGATTTTTTTCCCCCAAAGACACCCAGGGGTGTGCTAACCCAGAAGCAGGCTGGGTTTCATTACAGAATAAATCCACAAGGCTTTGTGAGCAACTTCCTTGTCCTATCCTAATGACCTCATGGCATTTGCTCTGGTTTATTTTCCTCGTGAAAACCTTGGACTGGTTTCTTTGCCACATGCCTGCTGTTGGTTTTTTGCTTAGAACCCCTGTGTGTTGCTTTGGCTTTGGGGGAAGTGAAAGTTGAACATTTGCCAGAGGAGCAGAGTCTGGCTCCATCCTCTCTACACTCACCCTTAACATATTTACAGACATTAATGAGCTCCCCCCTCAGTCTCCTCTTCTCCAGGCTAAAGAGCCCCAGCTCTCTCAGCCTCTCCTCAGCAGGGAGATCTCCACTCCCTGCAGCATCTTGGTGCCCTGAGCTGGACTCTCTCCAGAGAGTTTAAATAAACTGTATTTACATGGGTTATAAAATAGTAGAAATAAAAAAAAAAATATTATAAAATATAATATATTCGATTATAAAATGATAAATCTAATATATTCTATTGTAAAATAGAATATTATTATTATTCTATTATAAAATGGAATATAATATAGAAATAAAAGAATCCATTTCAATCCTAGGAGCTGCTTAGGTATTGATCACACTAGTGTGCAAGTGTAGACACACCACAGAAATAACACAGAACTGATACTGGAGAAATCTAGGTGATACAGTGCATCAATCTGTTCCTTCTGTTGAGAGCACTAATTAATATTTGGAGTTATTCTGGAGCTGTAGATACTTGGTCAGTGGGCTTGAGCTGTCAGGTTTGCTTCATGTGTATCCCAACTCCAAGTATCTGCCAAAAACTTGTTTGAAACAGTTTTCATACCAAAAAAAAATGTATTGCACCCCTTTACTTCAGAAATCCCATGAGTCACTGCACTGCAAAGAAACAGAAACTGAAATTCTCCTCCTAGATATATATTTTTAATCCATTTTCACAGCAGTACTCAGGCCATGAGCAGGTTTGTGCTCCAGTGTCTACCCATGGCTCTCACTGCAAAAAGATCACACTGTCATCAATTCCAACGTCACTTTCTGCTTGCATTTCTCCATGAAATAAAAACCAACCAGCCAACACAAACCCAATAAAACCCCCAAAATAAAAAGCCCTCTGAAAAAGCCAGGGGCAGGAAGGTGTCTGTAGGAAATGCCTTGGCCACAAGGAGTGAAGCCTGGGGGGTTGGTTCCTTTCAGCTCACAGGATTTTCTTTTTCATGGTAATGAAAAAGTGGTTTTTTTTCCCATAGTGCTTCTGAGAGAAGTTCCCAGGGGGCTTCAAGCAAAGCAAGCAGGCAGCTCTGGTAATCTATATTTTCTTGAGCTGCCATCCTTCTCAAAGCACATCCTTTCCACCTTTGTCCCATCTTCTTGCAGCTGTAGCAGAGAGTTCCAAGTGCTGCTTTACAGTAAGGTTTGTAAACATTTCCCCACCACCAACTGTTCCTTTTCTCTGTCTCACTCTTGTACTTTTGGTGATCTAAACAGGGGACTGTGACACGTTTGGTTTTCAGGAAGGCAAAAGGAAGTGCATGCAGTGAGTTGGTCACCCCAGGCTGCTAAACTGCCTTGGAGAGCCCAAGAATTGGCCAGTTAGACACAAAAAAGGAGAAAAATCCTCTCAGCTAATTAATAAGTGTTCAGGAGAACCCTTTATAAAAAGCTGGATAAAGCAAAATACCCATTCTAGCTGCTCCAGTTACCAGGAAACTGCAGCAGATTGCAATCATTGCTCCCTAAACATGATTATTTGCTCAAATTATTGATTTACATCTAATAAAAAAATAGAGAATGCCTGCCTGGCTCAGTAGAAATCCACTGCAAATTGCTATTACTTAGCAGGAATCATGTTCCCTAGCACTCTTAATCTGCTTTTCAGACAGTTTACAAAGCCAAGTGCTGTTATTCCCCTTTTAGAGACAGGAAGGCTGGGATGAAGAGGAATTAAGGGACAATAAAACAAATCTCAGCAGGGAAAACCAGGTGCATTAAAACACAAAGGAGGCCAAATGGATCATTTATCTGGACATCAGTGGGGGAGGGCAGAAGACCATAATGAGCCAGAATAAATCTGTTCTCTACCTGTTTGCTCCATCATTCTGACACCATCACTCATTTTTCCACCTAATTTCCACCTGCTTTTCTCCAGAAAGAAGACCAAGGGGAATCAAAAGTGCCAAGTCAACATCGATAAGAGAAGGTGCTTCTCACATCTCATTTTCCCATCATCTCTCTTGCCTTTTACACCCTGCCTCAGTTTCCTTCTTTGCTACCAGTAAAAGCTCCTGTGTTTTTTAGCAGTGCTGCTTACTGGAGCCAAGGTAGGGAAAAAAAACCCTCCAAATTCAGTTTTTCCTCTCAGAGATTTCTCCTCATGTACTTTCAAAGTAGCCTGACCTCTGCTGCAGAGCCATGGGAAGGTCACTGAAAGGAAATTCATCATTCAGCTGAGTCTGTGCCCTCAGCGTGATGCTGAAGTCCCTTCCCACAATCACTCAGGTTTCTCTTTCTGTTTCTCTCCTCAACTCTCTCACGTTTAGTTCTCAGCCACTTCCATTATTGGGATAGTGCCAGAGTTTTGGATGTATATTCAGATTTAATATTGATTTATCCTCAAAAGAATGACAAAAAAGATGTCCATCTGGCTGCTGGGAAGTGAAATGGATTATGGGTGAAGATGGGAAATGCTGCTAAAATGATCTTAATGATGTTAAAAAATGATGTGGTGCTGTTAAAAAGATTTCTCACCTGCCATCCATCAGTTTCAGCAGGGCACCAAATGCTGCTGAGTTGATTAAATTACTGACTTCCCAGCCAGTGGCCACCCTCAACTCTGGCAGAGTTGTCATAAATCCTCTTTAAAAGCAGATTAACACTGCAGATTAAATCAGGTATTTTCCATATCTTACCAGTGTTCTTGGCTTCCCTGTTTGCTGTGATGGCAGTGACTGGTAGCAGAGGGAAAAGGGGGAAATTTGGATTATTCTACTCCCTGCTCACAAGTAGCAAGTGATAGCACAAG
>VYZU01013383.1:0-26405 GCA_013401355.1 Ceyx cyanopectus | reverse complement strand
CCCCACCCTGCCTACTACTCACATTCTAATGCATTTTCAAACACAGCAAACTAGTGTTTATTTTCTTTTAATGGCTGGCTCTTTGACCTGAAAACAAACCCATGAAGTTTACTGCCTAAACCTAAACCATTACTGGGGTCCTCCTTTCAGTTATATATTCTTCAAAAATTTCCATTACTGAAAAGAGCCAGTTCCCCAAGCCAATTCAGATTTTAGCAACTGTAGGGAAAAAACCCAAATCTTTGAAGTACCTGGGCAAGCAGTAAGAAGGAAGCACTAGGATAATAATGCTTTTATTGGCATAGATAGCTCTGCTTTTATGATGTAAATGCTTCTACCCTCTGCTACAACCACAAATGCTCTCATAGGAATTTGGTATTTAATATATACAGCAAGTATAAAGTCTTCTCTAACCTCTCCAACCTTCATGTGCAAGCTGGTATTCCTTATAGCTTTCACCACTGTCAATAGCCTTACTGGGTCCTGCACAGTTAATCCGAAATGAACTAAAAATAAATTAAAAAAAAATCACACAGTTGAGTGTATTCATGTAAGAAAAAAAATTGAGACACTGTATTTGAAGTAAAAAGGATGTCCTTTTATCTGAGATTTAAACCACACATATATATTAGAAGTAACAGAGACACAAGCAAGGCTTCTGTGCTTTACTTCAGCTGTAAAGAGCCTTTATCAGCTTTTGAGGTGGTAACAGGACAATGGTCCAGTGCCAGCTTCATTTCCAGTGCATTGCCATAAAGACAATTGCTTCCTCACTTGCTCTATTTACACCAGTTAGCAGCTCTGGGGGTGATTTGTAAAAGGTCACAGTACAAGAAACACATTGCAGTTCAGTCAGGTCAACATTTGTGATCACTCTGACCTTTCCCAAGCATGAACTTCATAGCACTGAAAACCTATTTTGCTATACCTCAGGAGGCAACTTTCTTATTAGAATAATAGGGCAGGGATTTTTTTTCAGGGCTGGGGGGGGAATTTTACTTCATGTATGCAGTAAAACCAGTGAGGAAGTTTTTATGTTCTGCTGTGATCTATGAGTAGATGGTACCAGTGAACTTTTAATGTCTGGGATTTCAAACCCAGGGAGGCACCTACAGCACTTAATCTTGGTTTGGGGGAAGGACTGAACACACAGCCAAAGATAAACAAATGTGAATGCAGGGACAAGGGTGTGCAGCTCTCAGACCCGAGATCAATGAAAAGGGTTGTGTAAATACAAAGGCATTGTTGAAAAATTATCTTTTCTGATTTGGACCTCAAGCTTTTTATCCTTTACAAACCCTTTGTCATCCTTACATTGCTATCTTATATTAATGAAGCATAGCCTCGAGTTCTCCTAGACAGAAACTTCTGGTCATTTCTGTTTCTGGTTTTTGGGTTACAGTTTTGTTTGTTTGGGGTTTTTTGCGTGTTTTTTTGTTTGGTTGGGGGATTTTTTACCCCCAACAGACCTTGAATAAATTTCAGGATTAAATGAGCCAGAATTCTCTTCCCTGTCCCTAACATTTTACTTATTAATCTTATCAGCATGGCTTGATAACCTGAGGATAACTACTTATAGTTTCAGTATAGACCATGATTCCACTTGGAAGTCATCATATAAATCAGGAGTGCTGTGTTTGCCCGTGTATGCATGCACACATTCAGGAAGCTGTGAAATCTCTCAGTGTGCAGCTTTCACAAGTTGAAGCATTACCAAAACCTCCTCTTCATTTTTCATTAACTTCGCCTTAGAATATTCATTCAGTCTTTGGAATTAATTGCTTATGAGATCTGATGGTATTTAATTTCCCTGGGCCTCTGGCTCCTCATCTGTGAGAAGAGCTTTCTTTTTCTGCATCAGGTTCTTGAGCATTTGTGGACTGCATCAGTTATCGAGCAGTTGGGACTTATTATTGAGATTCAATGGGTTACTGGGTGAGGATTAGTTCATGAGGCTGCTGGAAACCAAGGTCAAGATTTCTTTCCAAAGATGCACAATTAAACCCAGCAGTTTCTAGGAAGAGAAGCTAAGGAAAGCACCTTTAACATATGTGCAGAGAACATAACTTTCCAGAATATTGTATGAATCATGAGTCCCTGTTGCAAAAAGCTCTCCCCCCCACTGCAGACCAATGAGTTTATCAACTTGCACATCTCCTGCAACATACTATGTAAAATTAATACGTGCTGCCCTTATTATTATGACTTGCAATTGATCCTGATTTATTTATAGCATAAGAAAATAAAATACTGTGGACTGTGTCCTATGTGTAATTACTTGCAAATGGTTTTATCAGTGCAAAGAATCTGTTAGAGAAGCCATGAGTATGTTTCCTTGAAGGAAAAAAAAATCCTTTTTTATTCCATTCTAAACTAATTCTGACACTAGATCTTCACTGTAAATTGATATGACAGACATGAACTGAAACACTGTCAGAGCAACTGCTATACTGTGCTGACTTTCAGCAATAAATGTTCACCTGAAACATGGTCCACAGGCTTACACTGAAAGGGTCACACCAAGAAAAGAAAAATTAGGAAACCTGCAGTGATGGTAGAGAGGCGAAATACATCTCACATGACACAGAAGCAGGAAAAAAGAATTTTCCAGTGTCTACTTCTTCAATTATTGTCTCAACCTCTTCTGTAAGCTCCTCTAGTTTTCCTACCCTTACTGTGCTACTCACGCAGTCACTATTTTCTGAATCACTTTGAACTTGTGAAATCACCTTTTCACCTGTAACCAAGCAGTAACTGAACATTTGTAAAGCTAACCCTTCTGTCATATGCAGCTTCTAGTAACAAGGATATTTTGGTGCTGAAGTGTGGCCAAAGAAGGGCAATGAAGCTGGAGAAGGGTCTAGAGCACAAGTCTTGTGAGGAGTGGCTGAAAGACCTGGGGTTGTTCAGCCTGGAGAAAGAGAGGCTGAGGGGAGACCTCATTCTCCACAGATCCCTGACAGGAAGGTGGAGCCAGGTGGTGTCAGTCTCTTATTCCAAAGAAGAAGCAAAGGGCTAAGAGGAAACGGCCTCAAGTTGTGCCAGGGGAGGTTTAGGTTGGACATGAGGAACAATTTCCTCCCTGAAAGGGTTGTCAAGGGCTGGCCTAGGCTGCCCAGGGCAGTGGTGGAGTCCCCATCCTTGGAGGGGTTTCAAAGCCCCCGAGATGTGGTGCTGAGGGACATGGGTTAGTGGCGACCTGGCAGTGCTGGGTTAATGGTTGGACTTCATCATCTCAATTCAGGACAGCTTTTTCAAGGATAGTGTTTGGATTCAGTCTTGGGATGGTGCTGCTGTTGTGAACTGGAAAGAAGGTGGGCTGGATACAACATGGAGAAATCACTACTTTTTCTTTCATTTTTCCAGATAGAAAAGGAACAACTTCCATGCTTCTAAGATTTAAAGAAAGTTTTGCCTTGTCATTATGCTACTGATTTTAATTTGTACATCTGCTGAAATTTACTGGGCTATGCTGATTTAGAAAAACAAGTCCTGATCCCAGAGACAGAAATTCCTGGAATATATTTACATTCTGATGTCAGCACTCCTTATCTGCAACACAGCACAATCCTTTTTGCTATGGATGCCCCACCAAAACAAGGATTACCACCCTGAAGATGTTGGAAATACAGGTACTAGTAGCTTCTCAGGGCAGATCATATCTACAGATTTGGTATCTATTTAAGATTAAAAACTACAAGTCTGAAATTCCCATCTGAGAGTTAAGAGAAGTGAATAATCCACCCTGCATTAAGCATCTTTATCCAATGAGTAATTTTCAAGTCATGGTAAATTAAGTTTTCCAGACACGACTGGAAACCAATGCAGCAGGAGATTATGCTCCTGGTGCTGTCTAGAGAAATACAAGGAAATCATCAGAAGACATCACATTTTCTGTCAGCTGCATCTTTTAGACAATGGTACTAATGACATGTAGGTCAGGAATTTAATTAAGAGGCCCAAGAGTATATCCTTTTCTCCATTATCAGAGAACTACAGAAATAGAAACCCGAGTTTTAAACAGAGGTGCTCCTTATTTTACTTTGGATAAAAGAGACAGGAAAAGATGTAGTTACAAAGAAGTCTAACATTTCTCAAAAAGGCAGTTCCACTGAAGTCGTGCTTTGAGCACTAGTAAGACTATCCAATTAATTTAATCTGGCATCTAATACCTATCTGGCTCTTCAAAGAAATTTTACATATTCATTTTATGGTACCCCACTACTAGGGAGCTTAAAAAGCACTCTGACATTCTCATACAACTGAAGAAGTCTGTATAATTTATATTGGTTGCTCTTTTAGAGCAAACAATGTGTATGGGCAAAATTCTGCTATGTTTCCTGTTCATTCTTTCACTGGCTTTTCATCATTAACACTTAGAAAACTGGATTCTTATTATGAACTAAAACAAAGTATGTACTTAATGTCATAAAATAGATGTGCCTGTGACATTACTGTTCCCTTCTCTATCAGGCTCTGACAATGCAAATAATTCCGTTTCATTTCTACCTTTGACAATTAGCAAGTTTCTTCTTCAAGGGCTGAAGAATCCCTAGAGTGAATGATGTTTAGTCTCTGTAACAGACTCTTTCTTACAGAGAAAAAGCAACTCCAAACCTAAATCATCGGGGAGAAACATGAGACGACATAAGAAAAAGAAGCTTTTGTATTCATCATGCAGGTTTAGTCACCACTAAACCACATCCCCCATCAGAAAGGGGCAGTCTACTTTTTTAAAAGGAAAAAAATAGAAGAAATTGAATGAAGTTTTGCATTTAGCAAGGTTTATACATCCTTTACCACAACGAACATAAATATTCTCTGTTGCAAACCTCAGAGCACTTTAGGGTGACTTTGATGAAGGTGAGTAATTGTCTCCATGTTTTTACTTAATATGAGGCTTGTTTCTCCATTTCCTTACATAACACCTTTGGGACACTATTGCCCTACTCTTCTTCAAAAGGACAGTAAATCAGACATATTAAGCTGCAACCCTTGGAGAAGTAAAGGACTATGTATTCCAATAAAGAAAAGCTAGCAAAGTAAGGAACTGATCTCTGCCCATACAGTGCATTTATATGTATGGATGTTAAAACAAAACACTCCAAAAAGCACACCATAAAATGTCTTTAGTTCTACTTGAGAAGAATGACATCTTGCCTCTTTTTGGTAAAGAAAGATGGGTATTTAAAAAGAAGCTAGGTTTTCTCCTCTTTGCTTGCATAATTATGAAACTACCATATTGAAATCAACATTATGTTTTATGCATTTTACTGTGGGTACAAATCAAACCTATTTATTTCAACACATATTCAAAATTTCCTACCATCACAGTTCACAATCAGGATATGCCCCTATATATTTCACATATATTTCACAGAATCACGGAATCATTTGGTTGGAAGAGTCCTTTAAGATCATCAAGTCAAACCATTAACCCTGCACTGCCAGGGTCCCTAAACCATGTCCCCCAGTACCAAATCCACATGATTTTAAAATTATAAATAATAATAATAATTATTATTAATAATACTAAATAATATTTCATTAGTACTCAACTACTGTAACCAAACATACAAACATATTCCAGTGAAACCTGCAGAAAATATTTGTTTCTGACAATGGAAATGGTGTTAAATGGAGTACTTCCTTTCAGAATGTTTTCAATCTAAATTCCACCACATATAAAGAAAAATTTGAAATGCTTTCTGAAATCTGGATTACAAAAAAAATATTGCTCAATCAAAAGGGACTCCGAAGTAACATGGGAAAAGGTTTGTGACAGATGCCCACAGAAAAAGAGAGATTTGAAATCTGCGTTTGGGGAAGACAGACAGGGGTGCAGCTGCTGGTAACATCATAGTACAGCAGGAGAAATTACAAGTAAAAGTTTTAATCAAAAGTCATGAAGAACAACTAAGAACTTGCATTTTTACAGTATTATCAGTGCTACCACTTCCCTCAGAAGGAAAATCTTTGACAGAATAATTTTTGCATATTTTTGCAATATTAATTAAAAGATAATGACTGACTAGTAAGGTGTACATACAGGAGAGGAAGGAATTTGTTCTTATACATTAAGGGTGCTTACTTGAGACATGATAAAAACCTTTAGGAGATTAAAACAAAATGGGTTTTGCCACCATGGGACCCTATAGCTCAATAAACCAAGACATTATGAGAGACAAGGCCCTTCACGAGTACTACCAGGTCATCTATATCACAAGACTAAATAATAAGAAGGAATTTCAAATACACAGATTTATTTGAATACAGGTATATGCCAGGAAAGGAAAATGGCAGGACAGAAGATTGACATAGGCTATTTACTTCAAATTAACAGACTTCTCCCAAGGGCATCCAGAACACCTCGGTCAAAATTATTCTTATTGCTTTGTCCAGCTTTCTCCCATACAAGCGATTCAACAAGTTCTAATTTCCGCTTGTGGGTGATGGACAGGCTATGTAAAGAATAAGCCTGAGTGGAAAAGGTAAAGTGATAGGATTTGCCAGCCACAATAGAAGGATGGAAAATAAAATGCAAAAAGAAAACTCAAGAAATGCGGTGTGGGTCTGTGCAAGTGAAAACTAATGAATTGTAATACATTGAATAAAATGTTATGTTTGGCTCATCCTGATGTATCTTATAATAAATAACTTGGAGTGGGCTGAAACAACCACAGATTTTTTACTGTTCTTTTAAATAAGTCATGCAGGACAGATAAGGCATCAGAAGCCTAGAAGAAGCTCTTCTTTAAGAAAAAGAAAAAAGAAAAAGAAAAAGCCTTGGAATGCAGCCAGCATCTTAATCTCAAATTTCGAAAGTACATGAATGAAGAATAATAAAAAAATAGTATTTATGAACATTGTGAATATTTTCATTTCCTTTTTAGTATTTATGAACATGTCAGGAGATGAATGGCAGCTACTAAAACGTCATGAAAACTTTAAATCACATCTAATTATGCCCATTCTCTAGCTAGACAGTAGGTTTAAAGGGCAAGAGAAAACCCCCCAAATTTACACTAGACTCCAGTGGTAGCTCTGACCATCCCATAAGGCTCCTGTATAGGCTACAAAACTACATTCCACAGTGAACTGCTATATATGTATACATATATATACACACACGCATATACCTGATCAGAAAAACAGAATGTTAAGGGTTGGAAGGGACCTAGAAGATCATCTAGTCCAACCCCCCTGCCTGAGCAGGGTCACCTAGACCCAGTCAGAAGTGGTGTGTGAATGGTCAGTCTTTCCCAGTATGTTCTGCCTGAATGACTGACTACAGGATCCTTATTTAAATTTGCACATCAAGCTGCATGGTGATGATAGGATGAGAATCCAAAACTTTGGTGACAAGCTTGGGGAATGTTTTGAAATAGCAGGATGCAATTTAACAAAGCTGTGCAAACTTCTACTTTTCAGTGCATGATCTAAACCAGTAATCCCCAGCTCTTTAAAATGTTGAAGTCCATGGAGAAATTGTAACCATGGGACAATGCATAGAATAACCAAGTATGTGGACAGAGCAATGAAGAGACATCTCCTTGAGGTGCATCACCTAGGAATGCTAACTCATTGAAATTAGTTAATAAAATGGCTGCTTAATACAACTGGGTGTCTGACTTCAGACAACCCTTGTGACTTTCAGAGAAGGGTCTTAAACATAACTTGGGTAATTTGCAACCAAGTAGCAAATAGAAAAATCTGAAGTCTAATGAGTGGTGATTTAATTAACGGAAATAAATTACTTATTTCTAGGCTGCTGTAAATTTCCAATTTTTTAGTACTCTGGAAATTCTGTCTCTCTTAAAAATAAACCCAGAAAACAAACCCTGGGTGATCTTAAAATACCTCCACTGGCAATAACCAGTGCATTTTGGATTCTCTTGCAGAGGCAAATCTGAAAAGTCCTTACATTCTATTTCAGACACCGCTATCCAGAGCATATTAATCACAAACACGTCAGCTCATTTGCAATGTTTTGCTCAGAGGACATCTAAAACTACATTGAAACAAAGCTCAGAAGATGAGCTCAAGGGATTCTTGTGGTAAAAACAAGCCTTTAGCGAAATGAGAAATGACGCATCGTGCACTGTAGCAGCTCAGTATGTTCTCAGAATACTTTTCAGAGAAAGCATGAAGCTAAACCACACCACAGGCCAAGTAAGACCTGTTAAAAAGTATAACCAGACCATTTAAAACTAAATGACATTTATTTCTATTTTTTTGCTGTTGTACTGTACAATAAATGGTATTTTCTCTAGATCTGTGCCTTCAGTGTCAGTGAGCACAGTTGGGGAACCCAGATGTCACATCGTCTGGAATCCGCAAAGGACTTTGGCTCCAAATTCAGAGCTTTGTGTAGCATGTTCAAACCCAAATTCTCAGCAAGGAGTCCTTGGGAATCTTCTTGACATTCTCTTACTTTTGTTTTATCAATTCCTCAAAGTCAGTCTAATTCAGGCACTAAAACATGCAAGATAAGTGAAAAAATGAGATTGACACTTTGCATAAATATATACTATACAGGTCATATATATTATAAGCAGCATTTCACCTGCTAATCTAAGGAAAATAAAGCATTTTTTAATATGGGGAACAACTACTGATTTTGTTCCAACTGGTATAAATACACTGACTGTCATAGATTTAATGCTGATTTCAAATGATTTATTGACCTGGGCATTTTATGTTAACACTGACAAGCTTCCACTACAAACCAACGAACAGTCTGATGTTATGTATTTCATTATAAAATCATTCCTTATTTCACATGATTATCTAGTAATAGATTGAAATACTGGGGAAAGATGGTAATGAAAAATTATTCTAGAGATAGAAGACTGCTGTTTTATGATCAAGGCCTTAGGGTTCTTGGGTTTTTAATTTAACCAAGAAGAACGGAGGCCTCATACTAAAGGCTAAACCTTACTCAGGGGCTTTTTCTTCATTTATGTCTTCAAGTACAAAATAACTCTACTAAAACACTATGTTACAAATGCTGCACAATGTCACTGCCCTACAGTCTGTAAAAATAATATGAAAAGAAATAGATCATTAATACATTTTATACCTTTCCAAGATGATTTGGAGCTATATAAAAAAAAGTACTTTGTCCTATGTAAAAGAGAGTATTCGATGAGTCTGAAACATACCACTGTAAAGCCAGCAAAAGTAAAACTTGCACATCTCCAGCCCTCCTTACAACTTTATGTATCTACAAACATTATACAAAGATTTCTCACCAGGTCCTAAGGGACAGCCAAGTAAATACACCTCTGCTTTGCAGCTAAGGAAACTACTACCAAGAACTCAAAATTAATAATTTCAGAGTTTACTCCTACTCTTTGATTTCTTAGATTCAGGAATCACTTCAAGGCACTCAGATCACTGAGGTGCACAAAACTCTCAGAGCTCCCACTGGAGTCAATGGGAGAAGGAAACCAGTAATTTGTGTCTTTAAGTCTGCACCCAAAATTAAAAAGTGACTCGGTGAGATAATTTCTGTTTAATACTTGTAAAAATGTTGTTTCTGGTTTCTAAGTACCTGTATTTCATATAAAAGAGACTCTTCTACCTGCTGCACACATGTAAATCTTCTTGGAAAGGTTTTATAAGCCATTTGACAGAAGAACATAAACAAGTCAAATCCTAATTTTGTAAGAATTCCACATCTAATTGGTTTTGCTACCTTTTGGTAAAAAAGCCTAATACCAAACTATGACATCTGGGGAGAAAAATAGTTAAATGCTATGGGAAGTTACACAGTCTGTACACATCTTCGTCATCTGCCAATTTCTCTTTTGAATACCTCATCCTATTATTTCCTCCGGTGTCTTTTCACTTATTATTAGAATGAAGATAGAGGTTTTTAAAGGCCAAAGCCATACAGCTGCACTCCTTTCCTCTTACCACCTGTCTTAAGAGTTAATATTGCTTTTTCTTAGATTTCCTTTCCATTAATTTATTTAGAAGAGGTTTAACATGAAGGGCAATGTGGTGGCCAAGAATTTGATGGGAGGACAGAGGGCAGGCTTTGTATGTGGCTGCATGGTGAATGAAAATGCAGGATTAGTATTTTCCAAGTCCCAGATAGAACTGAATTTAAACACAGCTCTAATAGTCAACCAATTTGAAAGCAAATGAGTCGTTTTGCATTGTGGCTGTTGATGATGGTTCATTGTTTGTTACTGCAACTCCCTCGGCACTTTTGATTGTTACAGGGCAATCACTGAAACATTTGCAAGAATTGCTTTATATGGCCAGGAAAGGGAAAAGTGTCCAAAACAGCAGAACAGAGCCTGCTGTCATTAACTTTGCAATTAGCTGCCCCACTGTACAGAGCAGAATGTGCTCAACTGCTTTATACAGATTATTTTATGCAGATCATTCTTGGATTTTCTTTCAGTTAAAAACAGAGAGAAAACGCTGAATGTGCAGCACAGGTTGTAATGCTGCTGAGAAGCTCTGAGAAAAATCAAAGGAGATCCATTCTTTTTTTCCTCACTTATCTGGGTGAGATAGATCTTATCTGAAAGAGACGTTTTGGTGTTTCAAACCAAACAGGAGTAGTATACAATTTTTCATGAAAAAATAAATAAATCATCTCTTGTCCACCTCTAAAGCATCTGCTTTTCTGCAGCTATTCCTATAATCTCTCAGTGAGTCCAGGAGGTGGTCTTCTATTCAGCATTAGTCAGGGCTAAAACCATTTCCATCAACTCTTGTAATGCTTGTGGGTGAATTACTTGGCTGACACCTTCAACAGAACAGAGATTCCACGCTTGTGCATTCACATGGCATCCCTTAGTTAGGAGCAGAGCATCATGAGATCTGAAAGGATCCTAGTCACATTTGACATGGCTGTGCCAGACCTTGTAAGTTCAGTCTTTCATGATTACAGCTTATTTGTTCAGAGGCTGTGCTGACACTGTACTTCTCCTGGTTCTGAAGCAGTCGTGAACAGGGCTATCTTAAAGAGGCATGCTGCACACTGCTGCACTGTGCAGACGAGCCATCAGTCAGCCTGAACCTTGAAACCCTACCTGTAAAACAAGGACAATGGTTTGACCTATGAAAAACAGAGATGGTCAAGTAATCCATTTTGACAGGATTATAGTTTCCCTAGAGCTTGGTACAGCGGTGAGGGCCAGATGAATAACCAGATCACTGAGCACTCATGCAAAACTGCACAATCCTTACCTTTCTTTCCTCAGAGCCAGTGGATTAGATGTTTTAGAGAGCATTACAGATTCTCCAGAGTTCTGAGGTGAGGTAAGGGCAGTGCTGGTGTCAGCTGACCAAGTGCACTCACAGGTCTTGACATCCCTAAACAGCATCACCTGGGGCCTCCTTACCAGCTGCCAACAGGATCAGGGGCTCTATTTCAGTTTGGTCTGGACCTTCAGCCCTTTCCTGGGCTGTGTGGTAGAGATGCCTGTTTCCAGTTCTGACCGACCCCTCATCCTCACACCTACACCCCGGCTTTGTCTCCTGCAGCATATCAGGACTGCCCAGAGGAAGCCATGCTTGGAGCTGTTGGAGGGTCCTATCTCCACCTGATTCAGCCTTGCAGGACAACATTGCTTGGTGAGGACAGCCTCTGTGGGGCTCGTCCTGCCTCCTGTCTTGAGTCCGTTCATGAAATGCTCCAGGCTTGGGGAAGAGTGGCTGGGAAGTTCCTGGTTCCTGCTGTAAAAGGATTTGGGGGTGTTGGTCAACAGCAGTCTGAAGATGAGCCACTGTGTGCCCAGGTGGCCAAGAAGGCAACCAGCACCCTCGCTTGGATCAGCACTAGTGTGGTCACCAGCACTAGGGCAGGGATCATTCTCCTGTACTTGGTACTGGGGAGGCCACACCTCAAATTCTGGGTTCAGTTTGGGGCCACTCACTCAAAGAAGGGCACTAGGAGGCTGGAGCATGTACAGAGAAAGACAACAAAGCTGGGGAAGTGTGTAGAGCACAAGTCTTGTGAGGAGGTCTCTTCCAACTGAAACAATTCTACGATTCTATAGGCAGCTAGCCCTTGCTGCTCCCTGGCAAGTTGTACTGGACTCAAGAACACCCAGCCCTCCTGCTGTCTGCTCTTATCAAGACAGGACAAAGCCTTACCAGGTGCCAAACAACTATATATATAACTATATATAGCATTCTTCATATTTGCCTGCTTCAACCCCATTTAAACCAGTAGCCTTGTGCTTGTTGGACTCCTGAATAGCTGAGAAAGGGGTTAACATGAGCGACACGGAGAGGTAAGATACTGAAGGATTCAAACTCCCAGATCTTGATGCCACTGAATTAGAAGTTAATGGACTTATGCATATTCTCAACTCTTTGAAAGCCAGGATTTTTTTCTTAGTGAAGCCAGAAACCATGGCATTTAAGAGACTGACAATGTAGTGAGTACTGACTTTGGAGAAGAGTAGGGATTTCACCAAAATTAGCAGATGTTGTATTATGAGGATGCTGGAGAATAAAAACTTGGCATTAGCCTGCTTGGAGTGTATGGAGATAAGGCACTTACAGCCTCCACTTCAGCAGCATTCGTGCAACAATCCTGTTGTGTATTCAACTGGACTGTCTGCTGTGCTCTAAATTCTTTGCACTTACGTGGAAGTTTACATCTTCAAGGTGCTTTCTGGACATAAATTAATTGGTAGCACTTTGATAGAAAGAAAGAGGAAGACAGAAAGATTAGAAATAGCAGCTGTGGATAAATGTGTCACATTTTTCTGATTTAGTCTCAAAGATGGCAAGGAACTGGGTAAGACAAAACACTGATAAAAAAAGTCTGTCAATCTTTCAGGTTAGCTCTATTCTACCATATAAAAATAAGCCAAAGGACTTGTAACATTGAAAAAAGTGCTGAGAATTTTATTCTTGATGACTGAAGACCTCTATCAACAGGAGAACAGGCCATAGAATCACACTGTACTTTACTAACAATAAATTTTCCCTTATGTGCTCTTCTCAGAAGTATTCATAGAATCATAGACTGTTAGGGATTGGAAGGGACCCCTGGAGATCATCAAGTCCATACCCCCTGCCAGAGCAGGATCACCCAGGGCAGGCCACATAGGAACATGTCCAGGAAGTTTGGAATCTATTCAGAGAAGGAGAATTCACAACCTCTCTGGGAAGCCTGTCCCAGGCTCCACCACCCTCACAATAGTTTTTCCTCATGTTGAGGTGGACCTTCCTATGTTGGAATGTTGTGACCATTGCCCCTCATCCTATCACTAGGCACCACTGAAAAGAGACTGGCTCCTTCTACTTGGCACCCACCCTCCAGATATTTGTAAACATTCATAAGATCCCCTCTCAGTCTAAATAAGATTCCCCTCCAGACTAAACATCCCCAGGTCTCTCAGTTTTTCCTCCACTTATTATCCACCAAGACTGAAGAACCTGTACTGGTGCATGGTGGTATTCCTGCCCAGGTGTGGGACTCTACATTTACTCTTGCTGAACTTCACTACGTTCCCTGTTCCCCAGCTCTCCAGTCTGTCTTTTAAGTCCCTCTTTTAACCCACACTTCATGAGCTTACCCATGAGAATGTTATGGGAGACAGTATCAAAAGTCTCACTGAAGTCAAGGTAGACAACATTCACCACTCTCCCTGCATCTACCCATTCAGTCACTATATATATATATATCTATATATATATCTTATTTTCTGCTTCTTATGAAACTACCATTGGGTTGAGATTAAACTGAGACTGTCTAAACATTTTTCATAGTTCATCAGAAATATTTAAGATAGTAACAAGTTTCCTTAAGTCCAGAAACTTAATCTGCTCTCATTTCAAAATCAATAATCAGGAGGTAGAATTTTGTGTCCATCTATTTATGCTATTTTCTATTGTTACAGGTAGGAAAAGATAACAGGGTTAAGTAGGGAAGATTTACTTGCAGTTGTTTACCCACACCATGGATATGACTTCTTATAGTCACTCTACCCTTTGTTTTAAGAGTATTACCGATATTTGCACGCACACATAAACTTCGCAGTAAGTTAAATTTCATGTCAAAAGCAGAGATTTACACCTGTCCACTTGTGTACAATCAAAGTGCTCCTTGACAGGTTCTAAAACTATCAGGCTTTTCAGTCAAGTCGATTCATATTATTTGCACCAATGCTTTTAACTGTAGCACACCTTGATGTTGTTACTGCTGCAAAAATCTGATAGAAAACCATCACCATCAACTCCTAGGGTTCTTACTGTTGTGTCTTTCTCAGCTTGGGCTCTTCATCTGCTTTGTCACTAAAACCAGAGAGCAGCACCCAGCTACTGCAAAACTACGTCTTCCCACCCACCTGCTCAGTTTCTCCATCTGGTATTTCATGTTAATTAACAAATTAAAACATGAGAGACAGATGTAGAAATAATAATGAGATCATCTTTTCCCTCTCTCTGGAAGGTCTCAATTACTGTCAGCTGGTTCAAGCCTTCCCTGAAACAATCTACTCTAGGATCCCAAATCCAGACACCCCAAAAAAAAAAAGGTTTTTCCCCAGTTCCTTTAAGAAGCTATGTTCACACAACTGATATATATTTCTGGGGATTCACTGTAAAACCAAGCTTCTTTTAGCCTTCTCTGTAATGACCCCAGTCCTTGCCACTGGTTTCTGTCTCAAACAGATGTAGTGCAAGGAAGTTCTGATTCTCAGTGAGGAGACTAGGCATAAAGCTTCCAGTTTGTTGCACGACAGAATTACTCTGTTGTAAACTAGCAATGAATAAACGTACTGAAGGAAAGCATCACTTTTTGTGGGTTCATGTAGTATGCAATAAAAAGACATTGTTCCCCAGTTTATAAAATCCATCAACATTTTCCAGCAGCCCCATATTTTTTTTAACATGCCTTCACAACTGCGAGCAGCTGCCTCTACATATGTTCCTTGATTTTATGCCCACATTACAATGGCGTTGGAGCAGGCACACTTTTTATCCACCTGTAGCCTTCTGTTGCTGTGATGATAAATGTGTTTGATGGAAGAGGAGCAGAAGCATGGGGTAGTGTAGAGTATGTTACATTGTCCTGGTTTTGGACAGATATCTTCAATGTAGCAATGCAAGACCAGAAGGCTTATAAAGAGACAAAAAAATTATTAAAGAATATATATATATAGAGAGAGAGAGAGAGATACAAATATTTGTATCCTTTTAAAGCAGTGAGGAATTTGAGGACCCTTCAGTAGTGTTTAGTGTGCACCTTACTATGAGAACCAGGGAAAGTGAAAACAGATTTTTTCAGGTGTCATTCACATGTGTATTTAGTAAATAGACTCAGTACTGACTAGATTGGTTCCTTCAGATTTTTGTTAAAGGACAGCAGGAGCTTCTGTAAACCAAAGACATTTTCTGCCCTTTATGCTCACAGAATAGAAAATGGCCATATCCCAGCACAAGTCCATTCTGACAGTCCCCTTAGGGAGAGTAGTTTTGTCTACTAACTGAACTCATCCTCCCCCTTAGAGAAGCCCCATTTTAAGGTATGAATCATGAAAACACATCCAGATGTCTTTGCCAATTGTTGTTGTGTGTTTATCTTAAAAGGAGTTAAGAATATAATGAATTAAGGGAAGAAAAAAAATGGTAGCACAAGAATCCCATTTAAGTTACTGCATTTGAATCTCATCTGAGCTACATAGTGCAGTAATTAAAGTAGTATTTACAATGCAATAAAGACAATGCTAATTACTGGCAAATGTGAGTTAGAAGATGCTTTTTCTCAGGGATCAGGCCAGAGCAATAAATCCTTCAACAACCTCATTTGTTAATTATCTTCATAATCCACTTACTTGTAGTGATTATCAAATTTATTACCAACAATCAGGAGAGCAATGTGAGGTGGAAAAACTGAGGCAATCACAGAATGGTTGAGACTTGGAAGAGACCTGCAGATATCACCCAGTCCAACCCACCTCCCCCTTGCTCCTCTCCCTTCAAGTAGGTTTGCCCAGAGGATGCTACCCAGGATGACACCCAGGTGGATTTGGAATCTCTCCAGAGAAGGAGACGCCACAATCTCCCTGGGAAGCCTGGGCCAGAGCTTCATCATCCTCAGAGGAAAGTTCTTCCTGATGTTGAGATGGAACTTCCTGTGTTCCACCTTGTGCCCATTGCCTCTTGTCACTGGGCACCATTGAGAAGAGCCTGGCTTCATCTTCCTTGCACCTACCCTTTAGATATTTATAGACTTTTATAAGGTCTCCTCTGTGTCTTCTGCAGGCTATATGGGTCCAGCTCTCCCAACCTTTTCTCACAGGAGAGATGTCCCAGTCCCTCAATCATCCTCATTGCCCTCCACTGGACACTCTCACAGAATCACAGAATGTTAGGGGTTGGAAGGGACCTAGAAGATCATCTAGTCCAACCCCCCTGCCAGAGCAGGATCATCTAGACCAAGTCACCCAGGAAGAGATCCAGGCAGGTCTGGAATGTCTCCAGAGGAGGAGACTCCACAACCCCCCGGGGCAGCCCCTGCCAGGCTCTGGTACCCTCACTGGGAACAAGTTTTTTCTTGTGTTTCCCCTCAACCTCTTGTGCTCCAACTGACTCCCATTGCCTCTTGTCCTGTCAGTGGATGACACTGAGCAGAGTCTGGCTCCATCCTCCCTACACTCACCCTTAACATATTGATAGACATTGATGAGGTCCCCTCTTCAGTCTCCTCCAGGCTCAAGAGCCCCAGCTCTCTCAGCCTCTTCTCAGCAGGGAGATGCTCCACTCCCTTCAGCATCTTGGTGCCCTGCGCTGGACTCTCTCCAGTAAATCTCTGTCCTTCTTGAACTGGGGTGCCCAAAACTGAACACAGTACTTGAGGTGGGGTCTCACCAGTGCAGAGTAGAGGGGGAGGAGAACCTCCCTTGCCCTGCTGACCACACTTCTCCTAATGTATCCCTTACAGAGCAGGACCAAAACTAGGGCAGATCACTCAGAAAATGGTAACAGTGAAGCCTTTTTCCAGGAGATATTTTTGTGATATAAAATTTGTTGTTTAACTAAAATGCAGCCATGGTGTCCCAGAGAAGGTCTCTGAGGTGGCAGGTCAAGCTCCCCAGCCTGGGTTTTTCTTCTTTCTAGCCTGGGATTTGACCTTTCCTCTTCCTCAAGTTTGCTGGCTGTGCATAGTTCAACAGGGGGAGAAAAAGTCAGTCATTGGGGCAGAGATATTTCAGCCAGACAGGAATGCTGGCACAAAACCCCAGTGTTTGTAGGCTGGTTACAACCAACCTGGAGCTGAAAACTAAATAAAAGTCCCTCACTTTTATTGAGGTACTAGACAAGCAAGTACCTGGGCCATCCTTCATAAAAGAGTACAGGACAAAACTTCTATCAGCTTTTAAAATCGATGTTGGGGTATTCCAAGGGATTTGGTACAGCACCAGACAGGAGGGAAGCTCAAGTCCTGCACAGTCTTGTCACATCACCCTGCTCCATGAGAAGTCATAAAGGACAAGTTTTCCTTCCTGCAGGGGAGTATCTTGTCCCATCATTGTTCTAATCTCATGAAAAGGTACTCCGGCACTATTTCACCATTGCTGGTAGCACAAGGGACTCTGTAATCCATCCCACCCTCAGAAGGAGTTTCCTTTGTTACATTCAGCATAAGCCATGCAATGAGGCAGAAATTTTGGCTATGGGCGGCACTTTGGGCTGTGGAGAGTGTGCAAGTCCAGTGTTGAGCCTGAACACTCATAGACAGCATTGGGCATAGCAGGTGGTGGGTGTGGTTAAGCAGAACAGTTCCTGGAATAGTCTAAGTGGTTCTCTGAAAAAGGATGAACAATCAACAGTATAATCCAATAAAAGAGCAGGAGCCACCAACATCGGTTGGAATGTTCTCCCACTGGACTTGGAAACAAATTGGACTGATGGGACGCTGCAGATCTGTGGTGGTAGCTCTCACAACTGACCCTCCTCTTCTTTTCTCTCCTTTCTCTCCTTTCTCTCTCTCTCTTTGCTTTGCAAACTTGTTGTCAGGCAAATAAAGCTACTTGGCACTTCACTCTGTTTTGAGTCTTAATTCTGTTCTTGAGAATAGGATCAAAACCTCGCTCTGGTCCATGCCCAGTGCAGGACACTCCTTTAATGGGGCACTGCAAGTAGGCCAAACAATTCTGCCCCATCAGCTGAATTTTATTTGCAATGGTGCAATGCCATGGTGACACTGTTAGAGTCAGATGGTGATCTGTGCTATCCACAGGACCCCTGGACCAATATCCACTACATGTAAACCAGACAGGGAAAACAAAAGCAGAGATCCCCATCTCTGGAAAACAATGAAACCACTAAAGACTCACAAGTACGTAGTTAAATCTCAGTAAAAAATCTAAACTGAAAAAGAAAACATGAAGCAAATTAGGAAGAGAATTATGAAGCAAGCAAGAAATATCCCCCCAGGATGGTGCTAAGTGAGGCTTTTGAACCTCTTGAGTAAAGCATGGAGTCGGTTTGTTATCAGTCACTGCCCCTGAGCCTCAGTCCCACCAGGCACTTGCCACTGAAGCTGTCGCTCACATTCCCGAGGACAGCCTGCAGCTAGTGAGAGATATCTGCCAACGTGAGGCTGACTGGGACCTGCTGCTCACAGATGGTGTCTGGCACAATGCTCAGGGAAGGGATAAGAGTAGGAACAAATAGAAATGGAATTAAAATAATTTCTACAGGTCTGAGAGTGGAATGACTGATCCTTTCCCTGAGCTGTGCAGACATACCAGGACAATAAAATATATTTTCTAGAGATGACATGCCAGCAATGAATCACTGATGGTGATGGCTATTTTATTCTTTTCTACTTTCTTAGCCCCACAACATTATTACCCTTTTGCACTGTCAGATATTAAAATCATATTAACAATCAGGAACTGTATTAAACTGTCTGAAAATGAAATAATATGGTGGCACATTTGAAGGTGAGAGACAGCCCTTGGGTGTAATTCACTAAACTGTAATCTACCTGACTGGTACCCTGCAGAGGAAGCAGGACGCACTGTTTCTGGGAAAATAATTACCACAAAGATATACACTCCCTCACCCCCTAAACATGCACACAAACAGTATTCTGTACATCTCAAGCTGCAATTGAAGCTCGACAGCTGGAAAAGAGCAGTCATCCAAACTCAAACCAGCATAACAGACCATTTTCTTCATTGCACCATCACAGTCTTCTTTAGCACGGCCATTAGGAGAAATGTGTTGCTCCTATTACATGCAAAAGTATATGAGGGGGGAGGGGGGAAATATTGTTGAACAGAGATAGAATTAGAGATACAGCTCATTGCTGCAGCAAAATAGACAGTTTCCAGGAGTAGTTTAGGAGCTATCTGAGAGGTGATTGAAAACCCCTGGAAGGATTTTACTGGAGGTAACAAGAATTGCAGCCAATTCTATTTGTGTTCCATAAAAAGAGATTTCTGTGGCCCTGCTCTTTTAGTAATGAGATAAAAACAATTGCTGTTTATACTTACTCCTCTCTATAACAGTGGTGAGCTGTTAGTCCAGAGCCCAGAGAAAATATCACTCAATAAAGTCCTACTGAAAGGGTTGTAGTGTGACAGGTGTGTCATAAATCATGTCAAAAGGTGATGCTCAAATACTTTCTGAAATTTTATTACCTGATTTTATAACCTCTGAAATGAAGAATATCTTAGTTGTCAGACAGTATAAATGAAGTCAACTTTATTCATTATGTTTATAATACAACCGAAATGAAAATATTTCTCCAGAATTTATGTTAAAAGGGCAAATTAAATTTTTGTTTGATGGGAGGGCACAATAGAGGGAGGAGGAAGGGAAGGAGGAAAGCCATTAGAGTATTTCCTCTTATATCTCAAGGGTTTTTAAAGCTCCCGCTCATTCACAGGTCTGTAAAACTGGGTGACAAAACCTGTGAGTGAAATATTTTACAAATAAGGCTATCTGCAAATAAGGGTATCTACCAACCCTTCTTATCATAGAATGGCCTGGGTTGGAAGGGACCTAAGAGATCATCTAATCCAACCTCCCTGTCATGGGCAGGGAGCCTCTCAACTAGACCAGGCTACTCAAGGCTCTTCTCTCTGAAGAATTACTTCCTAAAATCTAATCTAAATCTATTCTCCTTCAGCTCAAACCCATTTCCCCTTGTCCTGTCACTCAGTGCTCTTGTAAAAAGTCCCTCCCCAGCCTTCCTGTAGGTTCCCTTCAGGAATTGGAAGGCAGCTATTAGGTCCTCCCGAAGTCTTCTCAAGACTGAACAACCCCAGATCCCGCAGCCTGTCCTCGTAGCAAAGGTGCTCCAGCCTCTGGATCATCCTTCTGGCCTCCTCTGAACATGCTCCAACAGATCTATGTCCCTCTTATGGTGGGGACACCAGAACTGGATGCAATATTCAAGGTGGGGTCTCACAAGAGCAGAGTAAAGGGGAAGAATCACCTCTCTTGACCTGGTGGCTACGTTTCTCTTGATACACCCCAGGATGTGGTTGGGTCTTCTGGGCTGCATGAGCACTGCCAGCTTGTTGTACAAGATCACAAGTCCCACAGATGCTACCTGTAGATCAAGTTGCTCTGTGTTATTGATCTAGAAAAATGGCATGATGCTTTCTAAGTGACACTTAAAATCACAAGAATATTCATTATCATCTTATTTTTAATGAAGCCAACTGCAGAAAAAGAACAGGACATATGAGGTGTGTTGTAGAATTCAGAGACAAACTTGTAAGCAGTCAGGACTCTCCATGTATTGCAGATATGCAAACTCTAACAGGAATGACTTCTGTGTGTCATTTGTTGTAAATAATCTAGACAAAGAACATCAACAACTGTCAGGACAACTTCCAGTTGCTAAGTCAATGGAATTAATGTATGAGCATTTCACAGCAAAACATTACTTCAGAAAAATGAAGCTGCAGTTGTTCATCTATGGCAACCAGATACTCATGGATAAATCCCACAATGGAGTACATAGGACTCTCTGCACTTGCATTAATCTTTCCGGCAGTACTGGAACTACACCTTACTAAGATGATGTCTATTTTTCTAAAAGAAATATGTCAAGAAATAGTTTTTTCCGTCTGAGTTGCTACCATCCTGTGATGTTTCCTGTGCCTGTCAAATCCATCAAATTGCTCAACACTGATCTCTTCCCTGGTTGTCCAGTACAACTGGCTCACACTGGCTAGCAAAAAATAAATAAATATGGAAATTCTCCCTGCACTCTTGGTTCATCATTGAAGTCCCTGATTATTGTGTAGCTGCTACAGGGGACCCCACCACCTAGGCATCTACTCTTACTTTCCTGGAAAACAACATTTATCTCCTATTTCTACCTCTTGTAACACAGGCAGCTTCTGGGAATCTGGAGTTATTAAAACACAGTTACACATCCCTTGCTAATAGAAGCTTGTGCTATTATGGTCATGATCTACAGAGATTGTGTGAAAAGACTTAAAAAATGGAAGCATCTCACTTTTTAGAGAGGAAGCACACAGCAGCACATGATATATGGCAAGTGGGAGTCAACTGCAGGTGACAATGTGGAAGGCTTCTGTGCATTAAGGCAAAGTGTTGTTCTGTCCTCCGCAGCAAACTTCATTTTACTAAACCTCTCCGAGGTGGCACACACTGCTTAATAGATGTCAAATACATTTGCTGTCACTACTCTCAAAATAGTCTCAATGCTTCTAAAAAGTAATTGTCATTATGGCTAAACTTTGCATTTCCTAGATTAAAATTTCAGGTCCAGCTTCATTAGAACAACAACAACAACAACAAAAAAGGTCCTTTTCTATTTCATGCATAGAATTGGACTAAATACTGGGCTTCCTATGCTCTAAACCTCTCCATTGCTTTTTCTTCTGTAGGAACATAATTGGGAGGATTTTTATGTGGCTTTGAAATTCTAGGTCTTCTGGATTTGAAAATAAAAAATGTAAAGCTCTCATTCCCATTTAGTTAAATTCTGAGACAGGTTCAAGGCTCTATTGAGCAATTCAGCCTTCAGAAGCTCAGGGCTTTGGTGTAAGGGCTATTCCAAGTGTACATGTCACTTTGTCTTCCTGAAATCTTACTTGTGAGCCTTGAGTTCTGTCAAATACATAGTGCTGTGTCTCTCTCATGAGTTGGTGTTAGTAGAGCATGATATATTAGAAAAGAAAGATATTAATTCTTTGTCTGTCATGTGCTTAGGACAGAAAGCAACGCTGCATGAAGAGAAGCCTGAATAGTCTTGTTTTCCTGCACTGTCCTGAATCTGTCTTTACCAGCTGTCAGAGAAATTATAATGAAAAATAGTTGTCTCTTCCTGCCCATAGGTGTGTTTGTCTTTTATTAGCAGCACGTGACTGTAGTTGAAACCCAAACCCTAACTCAAAGAGGTTCTTGAGACTTTTTCTGCCTCCTAAGCTGTTACAGCTATTCCCAGCAGGAGGCTGAACTTCATAGATATTCCAGGTACCTGCTGAAAAATTCTTTCTAAAACCCCAAATCAATGAAGGGGACTCTAGGAGGTGTTCACAGACTAATCCATTTTGCACCAGCACAGTCATCCTGGTGCCATGTGACCTGTAACAGCTGTTTCTTCACCAATTAGACCATTTCTTAAGGATAAATTAAAACCAGTTCTAATTAAACACTATAATGGAACTATCAATCTGTGTTACTGAGGCAGAACAAGGATGTAATTAGTTATTGATACAAAAAGATTTGTTTAAAGTAGTTTAGTTTTCTGTCAGCTACCACAGGCTTTGAGTTTATACAGAACTGGAAATGAGCCACCCCTGAAACTTTTCTTTACATTGAAGATGCTTATGGGAGCAGATTTTTGTAGGCTGCCCAGTCTAGTGTGGGGTTTTTTATTGGGGGGATGAACAGTGCCAAATGCAGACTTTGCTTACTTTTGAATGAGGATTTTTCTTATGATTGCAATGATCAAGAGGCCTTATCAAAAAGAGCTATGACAAGAGCTGGAAATGGGCTAGCTTTAGTTAATTGGTGGTGCATTTTATTCCATTTTAATTTAATGATCTTAATTCCTTTTCCTTCAGTATTTGCTCTATAGCTTTACCTGACCTTATGGTAAGACTAAATCCCTTTACTTACCCACATAATGTTGTTTGGATTCTTGTCTCAAACAAAAAGAATTATGCCTGTGCCTCAGACACTGTACACCTTCTGAAATGACTGACCTTTGTAAAACTGCCAGCCTTGCACCATTTTTAAACATGGGCCTTCTGCACCTATCTATAGCTCTCACAAGGGCTGAATTGTTCATCAAGGAAAGAAACAAATTCTTCCAAGACTGGAAATAGTTTGTAATCTCTGCTGTAATTTGCCTCTTCTCACCCACTGTTGCTTCCCAGGTGGTAGAAGTGAGTTCTGAAGGGAGACAGGAATATTGGCATAGACGTAAATATCAATCAGAGTTGATCTAACGTGTGAACAGTATTTTCACACCAAATAAAAGGGGAGTATAACCCAGTAGAAGTTTTTTTCCTTGGTAAATAACACAGTCAAATTATTGCAATTTTTTACATTTAAAAAAATTTAAATAATTTTGTTTTTTCATTTTTTTGCCTGACTACTGTCTCATGGATTTTCTGCAATCTTTAATTTGCCAGGTTGTCCATAAGGAGTCAAATAGAAATGTGGCCATTTAGAAGATACAAACACAAAATTCTTTTGGAAAAGATGAGGGAAGTGGTTTGTAAAATGTAGACAGATGGGATTATTGCTTTCCAATGTTCAGTAAACCTCTGCTGAGATGAACACTGGTTACTCCTCAGTCATCTCCTGAATGGAAAGCAAAAACAGCACCAGAGCACCGTTGCATGGAGTTGTTTCATCTGCTACCAGGGATCAACTCACTCCTCTTTATACAACACAGAGGGCTCTTAAAAAACATCCTTTCATCACCCTGAATTTATTCAGTTAAATAAAGACCAAACTGCTTTCCTTTTATTTTTGTCTTTCAAACCTGAAGGAGAATTGGAGCTGATGTGAGGAAGCATTTAGCTTCCAATTCTAATATAGGCACAGAGACTTAACTGTAATCCACACAGAGGAAGCCAGTAATGACAGATGCATCACACTACATTTGTGGCATGGTCAGAAGACCAGCCTGTTCACTGCTGTTCATCTAGAAAGCTGTCAGATGGTGACCACTCCAGCCATAGATAGCATAGATCTGATTAGAAAAAATCCATCTACTGAGCAAAAAGCTCTTGTTTCCTTTAATAAAAATCAATTCCACTGCTCGATACCTTGTTTAACCCACAAATGTTCCAGGCTGGGGGAACAACAACAATTACTAACACATTAAAAGATGAGCGTGTCTCAGATGCCAGACCACAAAGCCCCTACTTTCCTGTATTTTTCATTTGGTATTGCATTCTTTTTCCTCCAGTGAATCTTAAGTCAACCCGGGTTAAAAAAAAAATATTGTAAAAAATACATTAAAAAAGGTCTCTACACAGCTTAGACTGCAACAAAGATTTATGGTCTTATCATTGCTTTTTATAATGTAATTTTCTGAAGTTCATTCCCCTTCTTTCAGGTCTCCATGCTCAAGAGTAAAAGGAAAATTTCCTGCTGGTAATTTTACTCTGTCAGAGTTTAATCCTTAGGCTGTGACGAGAAGTACTAAAGAATAGCCAACCACCTAATGTGTCTGAGAGACTCCTTGTTTTATTCATATGAATATATTTATATGATAAAAAATGTGGCATTTCGTGCTTATTAGTGGATAGTTGGTGGCATATAATAGTCTCTTATATTAACTGAATCTAAACAATCTACAATCCTTTCTTTTTATTCAGCTTCTAGGTATATTTTGCATATGATTACTTTCCAATTTATAGTTGTACTTAGAGAAAATAAAACAAGGGATTATCTCACAAACCACTACAGAGGGACTCCCTCGAGGGAGTCCACAGATCCTCCAAATTTAGTATCTTAAAACTTAATGTACATTCAACTCCTGTGTCTGGATCATTTATAACAACATTAAAAAGCACTGTCCCTAACACTGAGCCCTGGAGAACCCCACTGGTGCAATGTCACCAGCCTTATGTTGTTGACCAGAAGTCTCTGAGATGCACCAATCAGCCAAGTGTTCACCTAATGTACCATGGACTTGTCTAGCCATGTGTCGGACATTTTGTCCAGAAGGATACTAGAAAAGCAGTAACAAAAGCTTGACTAAAATAAAAAACAACACACTCCCTTGGTTGTGTGGGTGACTATGTCACAAAAGGAAATTTAGTTGGCAAGGACTTCCCCTCGTGGACCCACACGGGCTGTGACCAATGATTGCCAATGGACTCTCAAGTGTTTTTCAGTGACTCCCACAATAACCTCCATAATTTTACCAGAGTGAGACCTGTAATCACCAGGGTCCTCCTTCTCTACCCTCCTTGAAAACTAGGACAACATAAGTAAATCTCAAGAGAGTGAAGACCTAATGTGTTGTTTCCTAGACATGCAGGAGTGAGAGCCCCACCACTGTATCATCACAAAAGCCAGAAGGAACGATGCTTCCAGCCATGCCTTCCAGTTCATGCATATGGGTCAAACACTTTTTGCTTGAAAAAGCAGTGAGAAGTTTTCACCACCTTTGGGACAAGATTTGCATTATCCAAACAGAAAGAAAATAAATGGCTTGATTCAGTGTCTTCATAGTGCCCGGACAGGTAGAAGGAATCACAAACATCATCAAAGATAAATGTGAGAAGTTTACTCAACTGCTATTTGTAGGGTCAGACTAGATGTTATACCCTCCACCACTCAGACAAATTGCATTTCACTGGCAAAAAAATTTCATGCATTCCAAAAGCATTACGAATTTATAAGGAAATGCTCATCCAACTATTTCTGCCAGGTCTTGTGCCCATGGCTCCCACTCATCATGAGTTTCACCAAAACCTGCAAAAAGTGACTATTTAGAAGGTAAATGTATTTGAACAGGTGTAGGAGACAGAATTCACATGAGTTAGTGATTTGGTGAATGTGTGGATATAGCAAAAGCAGCAGCAGAAATAATGATTGAATCAGAAATAGAACTTTCCTCTCCAAAAACAAAGAAAAAAAAGTTTTGATTCAATAGCTAATTTAGGAGCAAAATAAAGTAGATCAATTCAGTTATTAGACCAGAATAGTATTTACACTGAGGTTTCTAACTTGATATACAAGCTCTTTAGAAAAAGGCTTGTTTTCTATATAGTAAATATTCCCTTGAGTCAATAGGTGCTATGGTGGCCTTTGAAAGAAAACCATTACCCTGGCTAATTTATGTACTGGGCCCAAGTATGGGTCTTCTCTGTTTAGAAACACTGAGGGTATACAGCCCTAGAAAAAGAATCCTGCCCTTGTTGGGACAGGAGGTAGTTTTTGAATTTGAGTTCTATTCC
>VYZU01013376.1:5780-29495 GCA_013401355.1 Ceyx cyanopectus | reverse complement strand
ATGGATGTAGTCACCTTATCATAGAAAGCCACTAGATTTGTCAGGCAGGACCTGCCCTTGATGAAGCCATGTTGGCTGTCCTTCATCAGCCCATTGCCTTCTATTTGTCCTGTTAGACCCTCTAGGAGAATCTGCTTCATGATCTTCCCAGGCACAGAGGTGAGGCTGACAGGGCGATAGTTTTCAGGGTCATCCTTTCTATCCTTTTTAAAAATGGGTGTAACATGCCCCTTCTTCCAGTCCCCAGGGACTTCCCCTGACTACCAAGACTTTTCAAATATCATGGCAAGTGGCATGGCGACTACATCAGCCAATTCTTTCAGGACTTTCTTTCATGGTCGCCACCCCATCCCTGGCATCATTGCAGGTGATGTTGGCTGGGACTCTGAGCAAATTTCTCTAGCTGCAGATGTCCCTGGTCAGTGCAGAGGCACTGGATGAGATGACTTTAGAATGTCCCTTCCCACCCAAAGCAGCCTGTGATTTTTTGATGCGCTGTTACAGCACTTGGTTCTCCAGAGGTGTTGGCATGGCCAGGTTTTGCTGCAGCAGCTCTCCTGCTTTGGAAAGTGTGATGAACCCAGTCAGGAGGAATGCATGATACTTGCTCTCACCTCTGGAGAATGCACTGTACCCGCATGCCTGGCCAAATCCCACGGGTGCTACTGGCTGTGGCCATGGAGACTGGGGGTTCCGGCACAGGGACTGCCTAGGCTTTGTGCAGCTTTGCCCATCCGTATCAGCTGGAGATCTGCCTGCTGATTGATGGTGGCAGCACTAACAAACCCTGAACTGTGGCACAGCAAGCAGCAATGTTACACCAGTGCCATGGCACGAGCGGCAGCGGCTGCCTATTGCTCCCCCAGGATTTGTTTAAGGACAAGAACCATGATGAATACAGCCTGAGTGGCTCAATTACATGGGACTCAATTACTTAAAACAAAGAAACTGGATGAAAAAAGTATGACAAAAATTCAAAATTATTTCTCTGCTGGAGGTCACATATAACAGACCTGTCATCCATAAATCTGGAAATCTCTAAGGCATGCTACTCCTGTGTTGAGAGATGACAATTAGTTGCTATTTTACTTACCTCATCCATGGGAAATTATGCAGGGAAAAAATCTAATTACTGCATGCTACATGTATATAAGGTCAAAGTCGGCCAGCTTTTGACAGTGGTGTAAAATTGATTATATTTATCCCTCACATGAGGGCTGTGATTCTGTGTGAGCCAAAGGGCTCCTGCCCCCCACTGCTTGTGGGGACTGCACCTCCAGCAAGGTGGCTGTGTCTCCCCTCTCAGAGGAGGGAAGGATTGGGAAAAAACTCATACCTGGGAAGTAAATGCGATGTGAGGTTTGGGGGAAATGCAAAGTCCCCGGAGGTACAAGAAACACCAGTGTGGGAAACAAGGGGGCTGTACCCAGCCTAGCACCCCAGCATCTGTCTGGGCAGGATGCCATACCTGCAAAGAAGTCAGGTCCTGCTTTCTGGCAACAGCCCCTGTCTCTGGAAGGATACTGTGGGGCAGAAACAGGAAGGCAAGATGTCTGGGCAGGGGATTCTTGCTGGCAAAAGGAAACGAGCATCTGTGAAAGATGAAGCCCTATGGTCCTGTGTGGGAACTCAGGACCACTCCAGGATATGTGTCCTGCTCACCCCAGTGGTGGACAACCTCTTGCCGGCTTGCAAACGAGGTACAGTTTTGACCAAGCTCTAAAGGATGTGACAGCAACTTACCCAGGAGTCCAGGGTTAGGAAACCTCCAGGAGTCATTGTACGTTGAATACTGGGCGTGGCTGTATGGGCTCCCAGAAAACTCGCTCCCTGAGTTGAGAAGACAAAAGATTATTTTATGTGAGACCACAGTTACCTTTGAGGTGGTAAAAGGAGCTCCTCAGCACGTGTTCTGCCCCAGGGATGGCCTTAATGAGAGCTCTGCTGGCCACCCTCTTTGAGGAAGGCAAATACAGGTAGGCAAAGCATTAAGTGAATGGATTCAGACCCCTCTGAAATATCCTTTTTATGCTGCAGCCTTGGCCTGCTGAACTGGTGGGATTTTCTCAGGCAGCCTATGCTGCAGGTGTAAGACAGGGAGTAGGAATGGAAAGGACTCGGGATGCTTTGTAGGGGCTGCTCCTTGTCTTTATGGCCCTAAAGAACCTGGGGCAAGAAACAGTCTGAGGACAGGGATGGTCTGATGGGCTCTCTGCCATCAGGATGACACAAACTAGCTAATGTAGGTACTGGGTACCCTTCCAGGCTCTCCAGAAGATCATGGTTCTGGTCCCAAACATCTGTCCATCATTGCAACACAAGGAGAAGGATGCTCATCTCAGTTCCAGAGGGCTTTGAAACCCTCCAGATAAAGGCACACAAAAGACTCAAAGTGTGATTACTATTTATCTCCTCACCATCTCTTGCTCTCCCCATCTGTTTGTTCTCTTCCATGTCACCTTCTGCTTCAAACTTCATCTGCAAGCTCTTCAGGACAGAGCTTTGTGTCATGGGGCTCTAAGCAAGGCACTGAGATCCACCACCATGCAAATACCAACACTGATGCTGATTTATGACAAAATAATCCATGAATGACAGTTTTGTGCCCTCCTTCTCTCTTTCTTCCTCCCCTATCAAACACAAATATACACATGTACAACACCGCCCGGCAGGAATCATCCAATCACAGAATCATAGGCTGCTTTGGGTAGGAAGGGACCTTTCAAGGCCATCCAATCCAACCCCCCTGTACTGAGCAGGGACATCTGCAATTAGAGCAGGTTGTTCAGAGCCTCAGCCAACCTAACCTGCAATGGTGCCAGGGATGGAGTGGCGACCACCTCTCTGGGCAGCCTGGGACATGCTCTCACCACCTTCAGCAGCAACAATTTCTTTTAAAAATCTTCAAATGGTTTGGGTTGGAAGGGACCTTAAAGGTCTTCTCATTCCACCATCCTGACTTGGGCAGGGACACCTCTTACTAGACCAGGTTGCTCAAAGTCTCATCTATCCTGGTGTTGTAAGACAAGGTATCTTGGTCTAAATCATCTAGTGATGTAGCATCCACAGCTTTCCGGGCAACCTGTGCCAGTGTCTCACCACCCTCAGAGTGAAGAACTTCTTCCTGATTTCTAAACTGAATCTCCCCACTTCCACTTTGAAGACACCATCCCTCATCCTGTCACTACAAACCCTTGTATAAAGTCCCTCCCCAGCTTTCCTGTATCCCCCTTCAAGATTGTATAGAGNCTGCTGGAGGTCACATATAACAGACCTGTCATCCATAAATCTGGAAATCTCTAAGGCATGCTACTCCTGTGTTGAGAGATGACAATTAGTTGCTATTTTACTTACCTCATCCATGGGAAATTATGCAGGGAAAAAATCTAATTACTGCATGCTACATGTATATAAGGTCAAAGTCGGCCAGCTTTTGACAGTGGTGTAAAATTGATTATATTTATCCCTCACATGAGGGCTGTGATTCTGTGTGAGCCAAAGGGCTCCTGCCCCCCACTGCTTGTGGGGACTGCACCTCCAGCAAGGTGGCTGTGTCTCCCCTCTCAGAGGAGGGAAGGATTGGGAAAAAACTCATACCTGGGAAGTAAATGCGATGTGAGGTTTGGGGGAAATGCAAAGTCCCCGGAGGTACAAGAAACACCAGTGTGGGAAACAAGGGGGCTGTACCCAGCCTAGCACCCCAGCATCTGTCTGGGCAGGATGCCATACCTGCAAAGAAGTCAGGTCCTGCTTTCTGGCAACAGCCCCTGTCTCTGGAAGGATACTGTGGGGCAGAAACAGGAAGGCAAGATGTCTGGGCAGGGGATTCTTGCTGGCAAAAGGAAACGAGCATCTGTGAAAGATGAAGCCCTATGGTCCTGTGTGGGAACTCAGGACCACTCCAGGATATGTGTCCTGCTCACCCCAGTGGTGGACAACCTCTTGCCGGCTTGCAAACGAGGTACAGTTTTGACCAAGCTCTAAAGGATGTGACAGCAACTTACCCAGGAGTCCAGGGTTAGGAAACCTCCAGGAGTCATTGTACGTTGAATACTGGGCGTGGCTGTATGGGCTCCCAGAAAACTCGCTCCCTGAGTTGAGAAGACAAAAGATTATTTTATGTGAGACCACAGTTACCTTTGAGGTGGTAAAAGGAGCTCCTCAGCACGTGTTCTGCCCCAGGGATGGCCTTAATGAGAGCTCTGCTGGCCACCCTCTTTGAGGAAGGCAAATACAGGTAGGCAAAGCATTAAGTGAATGGATTCAGACCCCTCTGAAATATCCTTTTTATGCTGCAGCCTTGGCCTGCTGAACTGGTGGGATTTTCTCAGGCAGCCTATGCTGCAGGTGTAAGACAGGGAGTAGGAATGGAAAGGACTCGGGATGCTTTGTAGGGGCTGCTCCTTGTCTTTATGGCCCTAAAGAACCTGGGGCAAGAAACAGTCTGAGGACAGGGATGGTCTGATGGGCTCTCTGCCATCAGGATGACACAAACTAGCTAATGTAGGTACTGGGTACCCTTCCAGGCTCTCCAGAAGATCATGGTTCTGGTCCCAAACATCTGTCCATCATTGCAACACAAGGAGAAGGATGCTCATCTCAGTTCCAGAGGGCTTTGAAACCCTCCAGATAAAGGCACACAAAAGACTCAAAGTGTGATTACTATTTATCTCCTCACCATCTCTTGCTCTCCCCATCTGTTTGTTCTCTTCCATGTCACCTTCTGCTTCAAACTTCATCTGCAAGCTCTTCAGGACAGAGCTTTGTGTCATGGGGCTCTAAGCAAGGCACTGAGATCCACCACCATGCAAATACCAACACTGATGCTGATTTATGACAAAATAATCCATGAATGACAGTTTTGTGCCCTCCTTCTCTCTTTCTTCCTCCCCTATCAAACACAAATATACACATGTACAACACCGCCCGGCAGGAATCATCCAATCACAGAATCATAGGCTGCTTTGGGTAGGAAGGGACCTTTCAAGGCCATCCAATCCAACCCCCCTGTACTGAGCAGGGACATCTGCAATTAGAGCAGGTTGTTCAGAGCCTCAGCCAACCTAACCTGCAATGGTGCCAGGGATGGAGTGGCGACCACCTCTCTGGGCAGCCTGGGACATGCTCTCACCACCTTCAGCAGCAACAATTTCTTTTAAAAATCTTCAAATGGTTTGGGTTGGAAGGGACCTTAAAGGTCTTCTCATTCCACCATCCTGACTTGGGCAGGGACACCTCTTACTAGACCAGGTTGCTCAAAGTCTCATCTATCCTGGTGTTGTAAGACAAGGTATCTTGGTCTAAATCATCTAGTGATGTAGCATCCACAGCTTTCCGGGCAACCTGTGCCAGTGTCTCACCACCCTCAGAGTGAAGAACTTCTTCCTGATTTCTAAACTGAATCTCCCCACTTCCACTTTGAAGACACCATCCCTCATCCTGTCACTACAAACCCTTGTATAAAGTCCCTCCCCAGCTTTCCTGTATCCCCCTTCAAGATTGTATAGAGTCTGAATCTCTTTTAGTTTCAAACCATAACCCGTTGTCCTGTCCCAACAGGCCATGTGCAAAAGTCTGTCCTCAGCTTTCTGATGCACCCACTGAAGTCCTGAAATGCCACCAGAAGGTCACCCTGGAGCCTCATCTCCAGGCTGAACACCCCCAACTCTCCCAGCATGGCCTTCCAGCAGAGGCGTTCCAGCTCTCCCAGCATTGCTGGGGCTCCTCTGGCCCTGCTCCAACAGGTCTCTGTCTCTGCTGTGCTGAGGCCTCCAGAGCTGGAACTAGCACTTCAGGGGAGTACCCCCAAAGCACTGGGAGCAGAGAGGCAGGATCCCCCCTGCCCCACCTGATGGACACACATCACCTCTACATCTCCTCTCTGCTCCCCATTGTTATGGGTGATAGATGACTCCCATACCCCTGTCACTCTGAAACAGTGAGGGGTCATGAAGACAGTGAAGCCAGAGGAGATCTCAGAAGCCATTTGAGGTATGAAGGCCGCTGGCAAAGCTGATCCCGTTACTTTCTGCCAGCCAGGGAGTGATGATATACCCTTCCTGCAGGGTATAGGAACTCTTCTCTGGTGCCTTCTCCTGCCAACTCAACACAGCAGTTGAGGCTGCCTGCTCAGCAGAACCCTCCTTGCTCACCCCCTGCTTCCAAAGCCCCTCAGCTTCCAGCACATCTTTGACCCAGCTTTGCCTTACCTGTGCTGGCCCAAGCATGCAAAGTACCCATGCAGCAAACAGGCTGATAGCTCAGGGCTGATGATATCATCATTCCTAACCTTTCAGGGCACATGATCAGCTCTTCTGAGTGTGAGCTGCATAAAAATTCCTTCACCCCTCACACCACCTTCCCAAGTGGCTCAGTCCTTCCTTCCCACAGGGCAGAGACAAATCCAGATATCTAGCCCAGCTTTACTTGCACAGAACAGCTGCACTGCCTGACCAACATGGAACACAAAAGATGATTGGAACAACTCTCACAGCTACATATTCTCCTGGGGCTGAGCAGCACATGGACAGATGGACAGGGCAGAAGGAAAGACCCAGATCCTGTGCTCAACTGGCCAAGAAAGCCACCAGCACCCTGGCTTGTGTCAGCACTGGTGTGGCCAGCAGGAACAGGCAGGGGTTGTCTTCCTTCACTGGGCACTGGAGAGTTCACCCCTTGAATCCTGGAGTCAGTTCTGGGCCCCTCACACTCAGAAGGACATTAAGGGCTAGAGTGTGGCCATAGAAAGGTCTAGAGGACAAGTATAGCAAGGAGAGGCTGAGGGACCTGGGCCTGTTGAGCCTGGAGAGAAGGAGGCTCAGGGGAGACCTTCTAGGCTATCGACAGCTCCCTGACAGGAGGTTGCAGCCATGCAGGGTCAGGCTCTGGTACCAAGGAACAAGTGACAAGAGGAACTGGCTTCAAGTTGCCCCAGGGGAAGTTTAGGTTGGACCTGAGAAACTATTTCTTCAACTCCCACAGGGCTTGTCAAGAGCTGTCTCATGCTGCCCAGGGCAGGGGTAGAGTCCCCGTGATCCCTGGAGGGGTTTCAAAGCTCATGTGGAGATGTGGTGCTGAGGAACATGGGTTAGTGGTGTCCTGAGTGCTGGGGAAACAGGTGGACTTGTAGATCTTAAAGGTCTCTTCCATCCAGAAGAATTCTCTGATTCCATGATCCCCACTGTTGCCTGCTTGCAGAGGACCCTGGCTAGCTCCTCCAAGCACCATCCCCAGCTTTGAGCGAAGCTCAGGGAGCTGCTCATGCCTGCGAAAGCTGCACCCCAAGGGAGTTCACATGAACCCAATCAAGGACAGGACAAGCCCCCAGTTTCATCTGCCCCACCCTCCCCTTCACACGCTTTGCTCCCCTCTTCTGTCCTCCGAGGTCATGCAGACCCAGTCCATCCCATGCTAACGCTGTGCGTGCTGCAGCAGCTCTTCCAATCTCCTTGTCAGTGCAGCAGCTGCAGATGCGGGGAAAGTGCGCTAACATCTCATTGTTTCATCCTCTCCTGCCTCACTCTCCTCCCCCACCACCCCCACTGCCCTCCTCCCCACACTCACACATACAGACACACATCGGGGACCCTCTCTGGGGGATGCTCTGGTGCCTGTCAGGCTGAGGCTTCCAATTCTCTGTTTTTTTTATGCCTCAGTGGTCAGGGTGTCAAGCTCCTTCAGTACAGACCAGCCAGGAGCTTGAGGAGTCACTGAGCACCATCAGCTCGGTGACAGTATTGCTGGCTTATTAACATACTCTGCATATCCATCAGCCTTGCAGGGGAAAAAGAGAGAGTGGGAGGAGGGGGGTTGGGAAGGAAAACAAGAGGAAAGAAAGGCGAGAGAGAGGAGGGGGGAAGGAGAGGTGGGGTGGACGTCATCAGCCCAGACACTACCATTGAAGTGCTCGGGTAGATGAACAGTCCAGATACTGTGCTTGATGAATGGAGGCTGCCTGGACATCTTGTGCTGACACCAGCCACCCCAAGGAGGTCCTGTGAGCTGCATGCCCCAACAGTGATGCACAAACCTCATGCCACTCACATACACCCCATGGCAACTGCCCTGGGGACACCCATGCACCAGATGTGGTTATGGAAGGAGTGTCAATCGGTCCCGTCCCCACTTGGTGTGGAATGGTGACGCCCCTCCTTAGTAATTCCCGCATCTCTGGGACACACAGACACACAGGCCAAGATTCTGTGAACCCACCTCCTGCCGCAAACCTGAAGTGGTTGCTGCCCCATCCCTGGAACCAAACCATATGAGGGTGGCCAGGGCTCTGAGCAACCTGCTCTAGTTGCAGATGTCCCAGCTCCCTGCAGGGGGGTTAGATGAGATGACCTTGAAAAGTCTCTTCCAGCACAAACCAGTCTGTGATTCTATGATGATTTATGCAGCTGCAGCCCAAAAAACTTCAGGCTTATCTGTCATCTGCTGAGGCATGGGAGGAGGAAGGAAAGATTCCCAGAAATGCTGCTGCTGCAAGCCCTGGGAGATATGCTGATTTGGTGGGACCATGTCACAGCCCCTTTTCCCACGGGGTGAGCCCCAGACGTGGCTGTAAATAGAGTGTGGATGTGCTGCAGGCAAACCAGTGTTAACCATTCTGCAGCGCCGTGTTGTCCTTTCTGCAGCATTTTCTCTGGGTTACTAGTCTGGATGGTTTTCAGGTAAGCTTGCTGCAGCTTTCCTTTGTGATGTGCAGAGAAACTGAGAGGTGTGAGCTCAGAAATCTCAGAACCAAAGGATGAAGAATCACCAGATCCCAGCAAGGTGAGGGCTGGAAGAGTTCTCTGGAAAGCATCTGGTTCTATCCCTCCTGCTCCACCCAGCAGGGTCACCCAGAGCAGGAGGTCCAGCATCGCAGTGTCCAGGAAGGTGTGGAATCTCTTCAGAGAACGAGACTCCCACTCAAACAAAGAGAAAAGACCTTAGAAAAGAAGGGAAATGGTCTGGCTCCAGAACTCCCTCAGAATTTTTCTTCATGTATGAGCGAGCTGGGAAACACCTTTCAGCTGTAGGTGTGCTCTCACTTGTATGAGGTAGTTTCACATCACTAATAAGTTTTTGATAATTGGTGACAGTTTGACAAAATCTTTCAGTTAAAAAGACCACTACATTTTAATTATTTTTTGTTTTAAATGACATGTTTTTCCAAACAAATATTTTCTTTTAAAAGCAGAGAGATGTTTAAGTTTTCAAATTTAGTTCAGGGAGGGAAAAAAAAACCCCAACAACAACAAAACAAACAAACAAACAAAAACCCAACAAAAAACCACATACAAAAAAAACCCAACAAGTTCAACTGGATAACAAATTGTGTCTTTGAATTGCTGGGGGAGTAGATGGACTTGATGTTAAAAGTCTCCTCCAAACAAAACTGCTCTGTGATTTTATGATTCCATAAGTAAAATCCAAAGTAACTTTTATTGGTTGGTGGGGTTTTTTTCTTTAGTTGGTTGGTTTGGTTTTGCTGTAGTTTTTTTTTTGTTTGTTTTGATTGAATCTTTGACTTTTTTCCATTCTAGTGCTCATTAGCAAACACCAGGATCAGTGCTTTATATGCCTCTCATCTGTAAATATCAGCTGCATTTAACCTGGGTGATGTCACAGGCTGACGACTTGCAATCTGCCAGGTCTTTTCCTGGTCCTAGCATTTCCTTTGTCCCCAGAAGTCCCACAGCAGGAAGGACATAGATAACCCTGCCTTCTCCTCCATGGACCAAGGTCACTTGACCATCAGCCTGGGAAAAAAGGGAAACATTACCAAAGTACAGCCCTGCTGAAAGAAAACACATTTCAAAATACCAGGACTCACTGGCTAGTCTGGGGAAATTTCCTCAAGCCTGGGACAAACTGCAGGTGCTACAGGAGATGGTGACAGGTGCCACAGCAAGATCCCTCTAGAGGAATGGCAGCCTGGGTGGGAGGTCCTATAGGCATTCCAGATGTTGATACAGCAGAACTGTTTTGGTTGGAAAAGATCTTTAAACTCATCAAGTCCAACCGTTAACCCAGCACTGCCAGTTCACCACTGAACCAAGTCCTTCAGGAAGACCCAAAGTCTTTTTTTAAGCTGGAAGGACAAGTGAGGTAACACTTCTGAGGTCCTTCTCCAAAACCCATCGTAATCGGAAACAGTTCCACCCTCCAGACAAGGAAAGGAGAACTTCAAACTCTTGAGTAGAAATCCAGCAAACTCAAGAGTACAAACTCAGCAATCTCTACCCAAAGACTCCTGGCAAACACTCCAAATAAAAATTAATGTCATCTCTAATCCAAGTAATATTTAAAATGTGAAAAGAAAGATGCCACCCTCATGCCCTACAAATTACAAACATGCCACTCCACAAAGACTCAAGCTGGCACTGAGTGAGGGCAGTGGGCACCCACTAGGCTCCACATTCTTCTTGCTTCTCTAAGATGTACTCACATGTAGAACTCGCTACCTGCCCTGGCTTCCACTCCAGAGGGCAGATGAGCCCCCAGGGCTGGCAGGAGCCTGTGGGGTATTCGCCCCAGCCCAGATCCCAGCATCCCCCTGGCACACAGTTGCTGCTGGTCCCACGGTAACTTAAAAAAGTCCCACTGTGGCTGGTGGAGAATGTGGCAGCACAGTAAGATGCTCAGCATCAGCCCACATGACACCAAGGCCTGTGTGGTTTGTGGTCGAAAGAAGATTTAATGAAAAATGAAAAGTTTCCTGAGGGGACAGAAAAATGACACTTTGGGAAAATCTACAATGAGTAGCTTTGAAAAAAAGAAGCAGCTCCTCAAAATGCCTAAGATCCTCTGCATCAGTGGGAGGACTGTGGACCAACACTGACCTGGTGTTGTTTCCAGCAATTTATCTTTTCCCACAAGGAAGAACTGAATAAAGTATTATTAAATGGAAAAGGGGAAATGGTTTCTGTGCAATTAATATTTCCCTCTTTTTTTTTGTTTTTGAGGATGGAGTAATATTTCAGAAAAATACATCCCTCACAAATTATTTTCAAGTGAAACTTTCCTTACAGAGAACAAAACCTTCACTTCTTGATTTTCAATTAAATAAAACCCCCAACACTTGACAAACAGGGAGTTCATAGAGCACTGAGTCCTCTGCCCATGATCGTTAAACACAATAACAACAAAACTGTGCTGAAAATTCATCCTGCCAAGACAGAGCTGTAGAACTGTGATGTACTGCAAGGGCCCAGCTGACTGTGATCATACAGCCACTCACAGGGCAGTTTGATTACTGCTGCATGACTAATTAGACAGTGTCTGTGCCACAGTGGCAGGAAACAGGCCAAGAGGAACTGCAGTAGTGATTGTTGATGACCACAGCCGGCATTGTGAGCAGCACTCTGCTTCCATGACCAAGCACCTGCATCAGGCTCCTCCAACACACCTGAACCAACCCGGAAATGCCTAAGCTTCCCAAAGATAATTTATCTCCTGAAGTGGGAGGAACAACCTAGGGGATGGACCCTGAAATGCTTCCCATACCCTTCATGTCCAGTCACCTACAGACACCACCACAGCAATCCACCTGGGTGTGGCCAGGGTGATGCTGGGGACAAAACCTGGCTTTGAGTAGGGGAAGGGGGGCTGCTCCATCTTCAGGTGGGGTACATTATATGCATCCAACAACAAGGGCACTGGCAAGCCTGCCACCACCAGCATTGTCTTCCTGGGATTTGGGGGCACTGTTTGCAACAGTTTCCTACCCGGGGGATCTGAGGGTGCACTGGCAGAAATACAGCCCACACACAGCAACAGTCGTGCTAACATAGAGACCTGACAATGCACATCTATGGGTATGGCTAGAGTCTACATGGGGAGGGAGAAACAGGATTCTAAGTCCACTGGTAAATCCTTGTAAGAACACAGCAGATCAATTGTTCATAGAATCATGGAATATTCTAGGTGGGAAGGGACCTTTCAAGATTATCCAGTGCAAGCCCCCAGCACTGAACACACTTCAACTAGAGCAGGTTGCTCAGAGCCCAAGCCAGCCTTACCTGCAATGGTTCCAGGGATGGGGTGGCAACCACTTCTCTGGGAAACCTGGGCCAGGCTGTCGCCACCCTCAGCAGCAACAACTTTTCCCTTCTCTCCAGTCCAAATCTCTCTCTTTTAGTTGAAACCATCACCCCTTGTCCTGTCCCAACAGGCCCTGCTCAAAAGTCTGTCCCCAGCTTTCTGACAAGTCCTTTGAAGTGCTGAAAGGCCACCAGAAGGTCTCCCCAGAGACTTCTCCAGGCTGAACACCCCCACCTCTCCCAGCAGAAGGATTTCAGCCCTCCGAGCATTGCTGGGGCTCTTCCAGCACTCTCCAACAGGTGCCTGTCTCTTCTGTCCTTCCTGTTGAGGACTGCAGAGCGGGTTATAGTGGTCTAATTACTCTATATGGGTTATCTGTGACCCCTTCCACCAGTACACTTGCAGTCACCAAAAGCACATCCTATTCATGTTGTAACATCTTGTAGTAGTTGATTAACCCTCCAGTGAATGGTGTAAGTACAACCATCACCCAAACTTTGACACATCCAATCTCAAAATTAAATTAGCCCATACACTGGTTAATTTCTCCTACACATCAGCCAAGAAGAAGTTATTGCAGTTGTGGCTGGAAGGCACTGGGTCACATTCAGACAATGTCTCTCCTAGGTTCCAAGTCCCATCAAGACTGCCAATTAACTTCTAATGAAGGTTACATATAATCTTATGATCACACAGACTGGACACTATTTCCCCCATATTTTACCTTTATATTAACTAGCACCTGCTCGAAGACTTGCAATCTTATTTTTAATGGTTCTGAGTAGGTAGGTTGTCATGCTTTAAGAGAACAGTAACATGCAGATTTTTGTAACACTACCTTATTTCCAAGAAGTTAAAAGGCACAGAAATCCCATCAATGACTAATGTGTTGTGGGTTAAGGTGGACGTACCTTGCTGTGAAGTCACTGTACTATTCTTGACCCGAGCTGCCTGCCATAAAATTTTAATGCTGCTTCTGACATATTTATGAAATACCTCACGTAGTCTTTGCAAGATGACAAAAAGATTTACACCTGCAATTACTTCAAGTACATAGGTTTTAGCCATGCACTTTAAACTTTTGTACACAAAGGTATTTAATACAACAAAGGTAGATGATGCCACAAAACAACCATAGTGGAACTACATTAGGGGAGATTTACTTCCCTGTAACAAGGACAACTGCCCAACCCATCTACATAGATACAGTTATTGATGATGAGGAATTTGCCCCTTCCCTCTCCCACCTCTTCCCCGCAGAGACATCAGCCCTCACTGCCAGCCACCAGTGAGTGAAGCGACCATTGCAAAGCTACATTTCACCCTGTGCCTGGACAAGATGAGAGGCACGGACTGAATGAGGGATGTGGCGTGGATGAGGAGAACAAACTGGACAACAGACACAGATAAGTGCCCTCCATCCATGCAGAATGTCACTTGCTCCCTGAACTTGTGTCCGGGCTCTCCAGTTCTTCATGTTCAGCCTGACAGCATATGAGGACAGGCAATATTTCATCTCTTCTGTCTCACAAAAACTACCAAGCTTTGAAATACAGTTTAATCCTAAATTGGTATCAAAAGTGCCAAGAAGTATCTCGTGGGATGAAATTCTCCAACGTGTATAGTCACAGAATCATGTAATTATTTTGACTAGAGGAAAACTTTAAATCATGAAGTCCACCACTAACCCATGTCCCTCTGCACCACATCTCCACGGGGCACTTTGGAATCCCTCCAGGGATCATGGGACTCCATCACTGCCCAGGGCAGCCTGGGACAGCCCTGGACAACTCTGGAGGGGTCTGAAGAGATTCTTCCTCAGCTCCAACCCAAACCTCCCCTGGCGTCAGTTCCTCTTGTCCCGTCACTTGTTCCCCTGGAGCAGAGCTGGACACCATCTAGCTCCAACCACCTGTCAGGGAGCTGTCAAGAGCCAGAAGATCTCCTCTGAGCCTCCTTCTCTACAGGCTCAACAACTCCATGTCCCTCAGCTGCTCCTCAACACACTTGTGCTCCAGACCCTTCCCCAGCTCCGTTGCCCTTCTCTGGCCATGCTCCAGCCCCTCAATGTCCTTCTGGGAGTGAGGGGTGCAAAACTGACCCCAGGATTTGAGGGGTGGCCTCCCCAGTGCCCAATCCAGGGGAATGACCCTTGCCCTGGTCCTGCTGGCCACACTTGAACATACCCTGCTGTAGGATGTTCCATGTGTCTAGTCCCCAAGCACCAGACCCACTGCCTGGGGGATGGCCCATCTGTTCTGATGCAGAGGACTGTGAAGGGCTGAGGGATTCCTTCCTTCCCAGGGGGTCTCACCAGCAGCGGAAGTTGTCACTTGAAGTTGAGTGCCCCAGGCCTCAGACAGTAGCACAGGGTTCCTGTCTGCTCTGGTGACACCAGGTTGTTCAAGCTAGTCATGCCTTGAAGAAGGCCAGAGGACTGCAAACGCCAGCCTGCAGACACAAAGGGCTGTCCCCAAGAGCCGTGCTTTCCAGAAAGACACAAGGTGAGTGTGGTGGGTTAAGAATGGCTGGTGACTGACAGCAGGATGGAAGCATGAGGCAGAGTGGGACACACCAAACAGAACAGGATGTGCAGCCCAGCTGGACAAGCACTGTTGGATGAACCTGGCAGTTCTAAAAGACCTATTTTTGAGCATTTATTATTAAGTCTGATTCATGATGCTGCATGGTCTAGTGCAAGAGGACCCACTCCATTCTGAAAAGCTATTGCATGAAAACATCCCCTCTTGTGCTGTCATAGCTCTGTGAGTTTTTTCAGGTTTAGGATTGAAATAGGGGTTTTCAATCTGGAGAGGAGAAGGCTCCGGGGAGACATTCTGGTGGCCTTTCGGGACTTCTAAGGGCATGTCAGAAAGATGGGGACAGACTTCATGAGCAGACTTTTTAGACCAGAGAGAAGGCAGAAATTGTTGCTGCTGAGGGTGGTGAGAGCCTGTCCCAGGTTGTCAAGAGAGGTAGTTGCTGCCCCATCCCTGGCACCATTGCAGGTTAGGTTGGCCGAGGCTCTGAACAACCTGCTCTAGTTGCAGATGTCCCTGCTCAGTACAGGAGGGTTGGACTGGATGGCCTTGAAAGGTCCCTTCCCACCCAAAGCAGCCTATGATTCTGTGGTAAATGTATGACATTGGGACAGTGTAACTGTGTCATTGCATCCATTTTACCGGGCTCCCTGGAAGACTAAACATGATAATGTTTATTACATGTGTCCATCACTGTGGTGTCCATCAATTCACCATCCACCCAGCTTCTCACTCACCCTCCCACAACATGACATGACAGGGTGGCAAGTAGGAAAAGTGAACATGAGAAATCTTATTGGTCGAGACAAAAAAAATGGGGCCCAAAAATTACTTCAGGATTCCAGGGGCAGCCTCCCCAGTATGCAGTCCAGGGGCACAGTCCCTGCCCTGGTCCTGCTGGTCACACTGGTGCTGGTACAAGCCAGGGAGCACTGCATTTGTTTGACCAGAAAATTGTCCACTCCACACTTCATTCTGACTGAAAACCTTTTCATAATTTTAGCCATCATAATCATAATGTAATGTGCACATGCTTTCCGGAATGACACAAGTAATTTAGCTGGTAGCAGAAGTGGATATAATGTTATGAACCATAATAACATGGCCACAGTGTGGAAACTGTGAAGTCTGGAAATTAAGCATTTAAGTAGATTGATAAAGGTACATTGCTGCTGACATGGGAGCAGCATTGAGCTACCCAATCCCTAATATCTGCGAATCTGTGAATCTGCAGATGCATGTGTGAATGGGGGCAGGGAACACCTGCAGGGCTGTGAGTCCTGATGTTGTTCACATCCTGGGTGTCCATGTCAGACCATGCCAGGGGCTGCTCTCAGCTCAGCTGGGACCAGGACAGTGGCTCTGGTTATGTCAGGTGACAGCCAGGACCTGCCCTTTCTGCTGAGGTAGCACCATCCTTGATGGATGGCAGTCTCTTGTCCTCGTGTAAAGCGAGGATGAGCGCTCCTGGCTGAACTGCTCCAAACCTAGACATAATGAGACTTTTTGCCTGCAAGACCAGGTTTTCAGCTGGACTCCAGGCTTCAGCCACCCCAGGACCAGGGCTTTAGCTCATTGCAGGGTCTACTTTCCCCTCCCATCTCTTTCTGTCATCACAGGGAGCTTGTGCAAGCTCTGAAATAGAGACATGGGCCAAGCAGAGATGTCAGTTTTCCTTTCTGACACCAAACACAATGCAAATGAATGCCTGAATGACAGAAGACAGATAATTTCTCACTTGATTTTCACAGTTCTGCTTAGGTTTTACACCACGTCCATGTTACAGTCATCCTTTTAGTGCAGAGAAAAAACATGTCAGTTGCTCTCAGGTCAATTCAGAAGCTCAGTGCTCCAGCAGGATGGATTCTCTGCTGGCACATGGAGTCAAATCCATATCAAGCAAGGTCTGCAGCTGCTTAGCCCATGCTGATCCTGCTGAATCAGGCAGAAATCATGCCAAGGAAGAAAACTTGTCATGGGACAATGATGATAGATGGGTTGCCTCTTCCTATGCATAGTGGGCTTGATGCTCGAGGACACTGTGGCTGCCATGGCACATAGAATTTCAGAGTTATAGGATCACAAAGTGGGGTGAGAAGGTACCTTTCAAGACCATCCAGTCCAACCCCCTATAAGAAACAGGGACATCTGCAACTAGAGCAGGTTGCTCAGAGATCCATATGAGCATTCCCTGCAAGGACCCACAGCTCCCAAAGCATCCCAACAGCCCAGGGCACACCTCCATGGGACAAGACTCCTCACCAAGGTCTGGTGTTATGTTTCCTGACTTCAGTAAGGTGCAAGATTGAAGACTAGACAGCCTGGGCTGAAACTACCCCTTTGTGCTGAAAGAGGATGGTGGGAGGAAAAGAAGATGGGACATCATCGTCATCCCATGCCTGACATGTCTCACCAACACCAGAAGCAGCCCTTCTCCCACTTGGGCACTGATTATCCCACTGCAGAGTCCAATCACACCTCTCCAGGTACATAAAATAGCTGTGTACACCTTCAAGTTATTTATTCTGTGACAAAGTATCAGTGTGGCAGAGCAACCTTTGCTGCTGCTGCCAAAGACAGATGTGATTTAGGGCATTTGCTGCTAAACATACATCAAGTCAGGACCAGAGTGCTACTTTTAGAGAATTATAGAATCAAAGAATGCTTTTGCTTGGAAGACACCTTGAGATCTTCGAGTCCAACCATTGCTCCAGCATTGCCAAGGCACCACTAAACCATGTCTCTCAGCACCACATCTCTATGGGGTGCTTCGAAACCCCTCCAGGGATCATGAGTACTCCACCACTTCCTTGGGCAGCCTTGGACAACCCTGGACAACCCTCAAGGAGAAGAAGTTGTTCCTCAAGTCCAACCTAAACCTTGCCTGATGTAGCTTGTGGCTGATTACTCTTGTCCTGTTGATTGTTGGAAATACATAGAAATACAGGCTTGATTGACACACCAGAAGCAACTCCTCCCTGGGCTTCTCAATGTGGGCAGAGACAACCTAGACCTGGGTTGAGCGTCTGGTATCAAGCCACATCCTCCCCAGCACCCACCAGACATGGAAGCACTTGGCATCTGGGCTGTGGAGCTTGGATGTGGTGGGAATACAGACTCTGCTCTCCCACCACTACTACCAGGTTGACAGCACTCATCCCTCACATGGTGTGGTGCAGCCACATCACACTCCTGCTCATGGGCACAGTGGGCCATGGCATGCTTTCCACTCCACTTACTTTGGGGATCTCAGTGCTCCCTCATAATCAAACACAGTTTGTCAGGAAACTGCTTGATGGATTCCGGTGGCTGGGGCCCACATGTTTCCAGCATATCAGGTGCAGAGCTGTTCCAACACCTGGAACCACCACTGGCAACCATGACTGATGCCGATCACTCCACAGTGCTCAGAGCTCTTAGAACTATGATGCTTTTTGGATCTCCAATGGTTTTAACTTCTGAGTACTGACATAACACATGGAGACACAAACATGAAAAAGCTGAGTGATCAGAAATTATACTTTTTTTTGTGCTTTCCTGTGATGTTACTCTGTTCTGAGAAACATCAATGAATCATAGAATCATGCAGAATTCTAGAACCATGGAATCATTCTTGTTGGAAAAGACATTTCAGAACATAAAGCCCAACCATTCCCCCAGTACTGCCTGGGTACAACTAACCCATGTCTCTCAGCATCACATCTCCATGGCTTTGAAACCTCTCCAGGGATCATGAGGACTCCACCACTGCACTGGGCAGCCTGGGGCATCCCCAGACAACCCTTGTGGGAGTGGAAGAAATTGTTCCTCAGCTCCAATCTAAACCTAGGTTGCCCTAGGGCAACTTGAGGCTGGTTCCTCTTGTCCTGTCACTTGTTCCTTGCGAGCAGAGCCTGACCTTCCCTGTCTCAAGCCTCTTGTTAGGGAGCTGTCAAGATCCAGAAGATCTCCCCTGAGCCTCCTTCTCTAAAGGCTCAACAACTCCATGTCCCTCAGCTCCTCCTCAACACACTTGTGCTCCAGACCCTTCCCCAGCTCCATTGCCCTTCTCTGGCCACACTCCAGTGCCTCAATGTCCTCTGGGAGTGAGAGGCCCAAAACTGACCCCAGGATTTGAGAGGCAGCCTCTTCAGTGCCCAGTGCAGGGATATGATCCTTAACTGGTGTTTGCACCACCAGTGATGATCAAAGTTAGGATGCTGGTGGCCATCTTGTTGCCCTGGGCATTCTCTGGTTCATTTCCAACTGCCTATTGACCAGTCGCCCAGGTCCTTTCCCAGCAGGCACTTTCCAGCTTCTCTGCCCCAGCCTGGAGCACTGCAGGGGGTGGTTGTGGCCCAAAGGCAGGACCCAACATTTGGCCTTAATCCCAGACAGGTCTCTACAGGTTATGCTGTAGGTTCTACATCCCAGCTGTTGCCAGGCAGACAAGATCTGTTAGGAAACCCGTTGTAAAGCTGTTGCTGCCTTCCCAGAAGAGGACAACAGCAGTGTATCCTGCAGCCTCCAACATGCAAAGTGGACATCCTTAGTGCCCAGAGGAGACGCTGGCATCTGCCTTACTGGGCTGAACTCTGCACTGGGTGAGCTCTGCCAACTAGCAGATGTTGGGCAAATCTGGATGCTAGCTCCTACACAGTAATGTAATTAATGAACAGAGGGCCAGCTTTCCATGTGTTTTACCTGCAAACACCTCATATAGCTATGAGTATTCTGGGGAGAGACTCATGTTTGTTGTAGCTGCCAGTGTGACAGGACTCAAAACAACTAGCTTGTGGGGGGACAGAAAAATGTTTAGTGACATAAAACAATCAATCAATCAATCAAACAAACAAACAAAAACCAACAAAAAACCCAAGCAACAGAACAGCAAGAAAAGGCTTTTTAATTCTTGCTGGGTTTTTTATGATCACTGATGATGAACTAGAGATCTGTGTGTGGTGGTCTAGTGGTTAGGATTTGGTGCTCTCACTGCCACGGCCTGGGTTCGATTCCCGATCAGGGAAGATATGTTGTGACTTGGTCTAGGTGATCCTGCTCTGGCAGGGGGGTTGGACTAGATGATCTTCTAGGTCCCTTCCAACCCCTAACATTCTGTGATTCTGTGATTCTGTGATTGCTTAAAGGTGGGTAGTGCACCTGACTCGTAACACCAAATGAACCATCAATGGGAAACAGCCTGTTCTCAGCTGCCACCAGTGTCTCCTTGTGGCACCTCAGCATATGCTGCAGAGATACAGGATCTAGAAGGGTACCATGGTTGCTCCTCAGGAACACTTGTTGGAGCCTGTGCCACTAGATGGGCACCTGCAGCCTTCTGCTTACATCGAGCAAGGGTGGCCATGGTTCCACAGACACCATCCCTCTGATGCCAACCCTGCACAGCTTTCCCTGGCACAGCATCCTCCTCAGTGATGCTCCTTCAGTTCCATAACCACAGGCAAGCCAGAAGTCCTGAACAGGGCTCCAGAAGAAATGACCACAGACACCCAGCTTCCATCCCTCAGTGCTAAACGCTCCCAGCAGCAACACTTCACCACCAACAGTGTCTTAGGTTGAAAATCAGCATCTGAACAAAGTACTCTCCTATCCCACCAGTGGCATCACTTGGTTGATGGAGCCCCAAGCCTCATCACCATCCCTCATGGGGAGGAGATGGTTTTGGCACTGAGTTCTGTCTGGAACTCCCCACTCCCCACCCCCTCAAACCCCCAGCATCACTGCGCACTGCTGACAGCTATGTGACTGATGGATTTGACTGAAGGTAGCCAAACTGTCACTCAGGAGGTGCCCCCTTGGTACTTCTTCTGGCTGGATCTACTTGAGGGTGGGCTTGCCTGAGCTGCTCCTGTCAGGAATTTCAAAGGGAACAAACAGCTGAATGTGAATCTGACAGCTCGGTGAAATTAGGGCTATTTGCATGCTAATTTACACCATGCTTAACTCACTGGCAGACCTAGAGGAAGAAGCAGCCTCTGCATGTTTGGAACAATGCTTGACTGATCTAGCTCCGTTAACGAGAAAATTATGGTAATTTTGTTATTACAAATGCATTGAAATTTCCAAAGAGTGGAGCAATACAATATGTTTCCTCTCCTTCGTCTCCTCGCTCCTAAATATGGACTCTTTTATTTATACACACTCCACCTTGCTCACCATGTTTAGCTCCGCACAGTGTCTGTCTCACTGCAGTGGTGACTGTGACATCCCTGAGATGCAAGGGACCATGTTCACAGACAGTGTAAACCCACGGTTGGAGATGGGGTAATTGACCCCAGCTGTGGATCAGGCCTGTAAGAGGAAGGCAGGTTTGGGAAGAGCAGATCCAGAGGCTGCTGGCTTCCCAGTGTTTCACCTCCTTGCCCTATCTGGCATGATTTCTAAATCAATTTAATGAAATATCTGACAACATCATATTGAAAACAATATAAATTATACCTATATTCCATGTAACTGTGGTAATTACATTCTGAGAGATGAACACCAAAACAGTTCTCCAATTTCCAAGATCCTCATTCAAACTGTACACAATCAGCAAATAAATGTATGTCATTTACTTAACCACTTCATTATTAATTAAGGGTATCATTTGTCAGTTGATCTGCAGTCTGGTATTGCCCCAAGATATTTGTGATGGCACATCACTCGCTCCATCATATGTGATGGAACTTCTCTGGTATTTGTCTTCTGACATTACAGAAGGGTGGGGAGGAAACCTTTGTGGAGCAGCAGCAGACTGAAGAAAAAACCAGTAAATTTGATTAACCAGAGAACACCAAATATCAACACTCCTGTCCTTTGGCAGCAGTTCTTCTGGCTCTCACAGTGGAAGCTGTGGATTTTTTTGTGTGCATCTTTGTGTGGGGTGAAGGTGTTATGGCGTATGATGGCTGGTTCTGAGCTATGTGAGCTGCAAAAAGCAGCAATATGTGCACAAAAACCATCAGTGCCCATCATCTGAGCAGAGACACATCCCCATTGTCACAGCTGTGTGAAGCAGGTGCAGAAAGTAGCAAATGGACTTAGGAATCACTTCCAGTCTCCAAGGAGGTAAAATATGAATTTTCAGTTACAAAATCCAAGCACAGTGGGAGCTGGAGAGGACCTTTGGAGATGAACTGGTGCCACCACCCTGCTCCATCCATCAGGGTCACCCAGAGCAAGAGGCCCAGCATCACAGTGTCCAGGTGATTTGGAATCTCTCCAGAGAAGGAGACTGCACAGCATCTCTGAGCAGCCTGTTCCTGTCTCCTCTTTCCACTTTAGCAAAGAAGCATGCTGGTTTATTCCTCAATTGCTTCAGGACTTTCTAGCATAAAGGGCCCAACCCTGCTTTCACAGCATTACTGTCCAAGTGACCAAGTGGCTCCAGCTTTGTTCTGTACATCAGAGGACATGGTTCAGGCTGTGCCACTGATGACCTCTGTCATCCCACACACTGCAATTCATTTTCTCTGCCTGGCATTAATAATTTTACCTCCTAGCTGCTTTCCAACATTTACTGATGCATGTCAAGAGATTACACAAACCTACTGCAAATGTTTGGGAAAAGCAGGACAAATTAACACAAATGCATGAAAATAACTCTGAATAAAGTCTTCAGAGCACCAGGGGGTACCAAACCCCACCAGTCCCTACAGACTTTATTCCAAAGGTCCTACATCCATGTGTTTCCTTCCCCAGCATCACCGTCTTCTGCTTTGCACATTAGAACAAGCACCTTCTCCTCAATAAAAGATGGATAATGATACTGTTGCTATTCTTTATGCTTTCTTTTCAAAGCCTCGTTTTGAATGTCACTGTTTTCAGGTCCCTTTAGTCGGGTAATTGCACATAGACTTCATATAAAGGAAATTCATTTGTTCAGGGTCACTGCATGGTTTTTCATTAAAAACAAATTACCAGTTTCAGAAAGGACATCTGGGTTTCAAGAGTCCCATTAATGACTATATTTTCAGAATCACTATTCCGGACAGTCTACCCTTTGCTGTCACCTGGCACATGGGGACATCCAGGAGAGGAGATGGGGTGGATGACAGTCCCAGGGAAGGGAGAAGGGATGGAGGCTCCATCCCTGGAGACAGGGGTGGGAAGATGGGATAAACAGAGACTGGGGGCAGCAAGGGCTGGTGTCCAGTGGTTCTAGCACAGGTATTTAAGTAAATTATCGTAGCTATCTGAGCATAAACTTTTTCCATCTTGGCCATGGCACCATGAGCCCAACAGTGAGGGCAAGCAGATTCTGAAGCTGGATACAGGCCCCTGCCTGGCCTGCACTGTTCTGTGGGAACAACCATGACACCCCTGGCCTGGCCTGGCAGGGACCCAAATGTCACATAGCTGCTGGGATGGTGGTCCTCAGAGCAGGCACACAAGCAGCAACTCCAGCACCATTCCTTTTGTCATCCTCTCTGTCCCCTTCATAGAATCATGAATTCATTGAACCACAGAATCAGAGAATCCAAGACTGGTTTGGGTGGTAAGGGGCTTTTCAAACCCAACTCATCCAAACCGCCTGCAGAGAGCAAAGCCCCAGCCAACCTCACCTGCAATGGTGCCAGGGATAGGGCAGCAACTACCTCTCTGGGCAACCTGGGCCAGGATCTCACTACTCAGTGTCAACAATTCTTCCTTTCCTTGCTGATGGATACTGTCTTCCCTGTACATGGCAGGACACAGACGTTTTCGACACATCACAGAAGCAGTTCCACAGATACAAGTAGTGATTCATGAAGAGAGACCTGATCCAGTGCTGAAAGCAGGCTGGTGGTGTGTGGAGCAACAGAAGACAAAGACTCCACAGAAGCAGCACTGGTCCCTGCCACCAGGCCAGCCCCAGCCAGCAGTACACCATGTGGTGTTGGAGAGAAGGTCCATCCTCCCAAAGACAAGGGAGGTACAGTAACAGCAAGCTATCTGTGACCTTGTGTGCCTTGACTTCAGCAAGGCTTTTGATACTGTCTCCCATGGGATACTCACAGCCAAGCTTGAGAAGTGTTGGTTTAGTTATGGTGTAATAAGGTGGATTAGGAAGTGGTTGAAGAATAGACCTCAGAGAGTTGTGGTCAGTGGAACAGAGTGGCTGGAGGCCTGTGACTAGTGGAGTCCCCCAAGGGTCAGTACTGGGTCCAGTATTATTCAATAT
>VYZU01013372.1:0-18306 GCA_013401355.1 Ceyx cyanopectus | reverse complement strand
CTGACTTAATGTGAAATATTTTCAAACTTTGCAATGAAAATAATTTTAGATATGAACACTTAACCATGGTCAAGAGTAAAACTTTAGTTTCCACACCAAGACCTGATCCATTCAATGTATAAGAGGCTTGGATTTAATGATTCTAAACAAGCGCACAAAAAGATTTTATAAACAGAAAAGCACTAAATTTTCAAAATGGGTTGTTCTTAAAGATGATTTTTCCACATCTTTCCTGTAAAACAGTACTGAGGAATGAAAAAGTATTAGACAAACGATCTACATTACACTGAAACAATTGGATCTTATTTTTTTTCCCATGTTGTATAGAACCATTTAGAAAAGCAGGAAACTCAATTTACACTTTCTCTGGCACTTGTCCCAAGTAAAATATTCATCTAAGACACAGGAGTTTACATACCTATTGTATTTTTCATACAGGTTTGGAAAGGTTCCATTAACTGCTACATCTGACCCAGGCCAAAAGAACGTAGCTGCTTTTAGACCTTGGAACATAGCTGTTAGCCAAATCTGCAGGAGAACATCACCATCATTAGTGCAGCTCACAGAACTGGCTGACAGTAACTGCCACATCCACTAGTTCTGCAACTTCTCACAAGATCAAAAACCTAAAAATGTCTGTGAAGCACTCCAGACAATCTAGCATGTCATCACATTCTTCATTCATCGCATTCTTTCAGCCTTATGGCGAACACTTGTATTCCTTCTGCTGTTACACCAGGGGGAGCCAGGACAGAAGTAAGAGCCATTAGCTCCCATGAATGGAGCAGTAAGGTAATGGTAAAACCATGGCTGAACACCACAAAAGGGAAATGTCTCAAGAACAGAGAAGCAAGAAGGGATGGGAATGTTCTGAGGACCTGTGCCACACATACTGTGAGATATGGGAGCAAGACTCATACAACACCTTCTTCTTATTGACCCACAAAGTCTACACTTCCTCACTTTCTGTTTAGTCTTGAGAAGAATGAGAGGGGACCTTATTAATATCTACAGATATCTGAAGGGTGGGTGTCAAATAGAAGGAGCCAACATCTTCTCTGTAGCACCCAGAAATAGCATGAGGAACAATGGGTATAAACTGGAGCATAGAAGGTTACACCTCAACATGAGAAGGAACTTCTTTACTGTGAGGGTGATGGAGCCTGCAATAGGCTGCCCAGAGAGGTTGCAGTCACTTTCTCTAGAGACTTTTAAAACTGGATCTGGATGTGTTCTGTGTGACATGCCATGGGTGATCCTGATTTTGGCAGGGGCATTGGATTTGATGATTTCTAGAGGTCCCTTCCAATAATATTCATGATTCTATGATTCAAACAAAAAAACCCCATAATAAACCACTTTTTTTTTTAAATCAAATTGGTCCTCCCCACATTACTATATAGTCAAATCTATTCCCTTGCTATTATTCTGGCTAGCTCACCCTACCTTTCCCATGCCACATCATTTTGATGGCAGTTGCACATCTGCTGAATGATTGAACTGAGACACTCTTCTTTAAAAATACATCTTTAGACTTCATAGTAATTGTGTAAAATTTTCTTAGTGCTTATTACTAAAACTAACTAGACTGTCATTTTCCTCAGAGAAATTAATTAACAGCAATACCAATTTATATTAAAAACAGAACAAAATCTGGTATTATTTTAAGACTTTTTTTTTTCACTTAGAGAAAATTCCATTGAAGTTCAACAAAGTATGTTTCTTTTTTTTTATTTGTCATTTTGCAGATCTAGTATGGGCATTCCTAATCATGCTGAGTAATGCTTCTTGGCTGACTTAGAAGTACTCTCTGTTCTCTTTCAACATCAGAAATCATGAAAGTGATATTAAGTAACGACAACAGACTGATGTATATTCCCAGCAGTGTATTACACTTACCGGCTGTCCTTGGTACCACTGCGGATTAAATTTCTCTTCACTTCGGAGGGTGAAGGATGCATTTCTTTTGGGGTCATACATCTTGTTATCAATTATACCATGAGATTCAGGATACAGCCCCTGTAATTGAAAGTACATCTTATCGCAATGTTATAAAGAAAAATAACTTTCTGACTACACAAACAGATATCTATTAGACAAATATGCCCAGTGAATAATCTATAAGTGACTTCTCCATCAGAACCTCACAATCCAAACTTAACAGCATCCCCTACTGTTGCTAGCAAACTCTACCTTCCAATTCTTAATTGCTTCTAAGTGAAAAGCAATTAAAAACTACAGGATCAAACAGTAAGACACAACCTCAGTTCATACTTCCTGCAACTTTAGCACCAATGACAGAGCAATTAACTATGCTGGACCCCCAACACAAAATCACAGAATCACAGAATGTAAGGGGCTGGAAGGGACCTCGAAAGATCATCCAGTCCATCCCCCATGCCAGAGCAGGATCACCTAGACCAAGTCACACAGGAATGTGTTCAGGTGAGTTTTTAACATCTCCAGAGAGGGTGACTCCACAACCTCGTGGGCAGCCTCTTCCAGAGCTCTGTCACCCTCACTGTGAAAAAGTTTTCCTTTGTGTTGACCCTAAATCTTTTGTCCTCCAACTTACTCCCATAGCCTCTTGTGCTGTCATTGGATGACATTGAGAAAAGTCTGGCTCCATCCTCTCTACACTGACCTTTAACATATTTATAGACATTGAAGATGTCACCCCTCAGTCGCCACTTCTCCAGGCTAAAGAGCCCCAGCTCTCTCAGCCTCTCCTCATAAGGGAGATGCTCCACTCCCTAAATCAACTTGGTGGCCCCGCGCTGGACTCTCTCCAGTAGTTCTCTGTCTTTCCTGAACTTGGGAGCCCAGAACTGGCCACAGTATTCCAGGAGGGGTCTCACCAATGCAGAGAAGATGGGGAGGAGAACCTCCCTTGACCTGCTGGCCACACTCCTCCTAATGCATCCCAGGATGCCATTGGCCCTCCTGTCCACAAGGGCACATTGTTGGCTCATGGTCATCCCCCTGTCCACCAGGACCCCCAGGTCTCTTTCTCCAGAGCTGCTCTCCAATAGATCAGCTCCCAGCCTGTACTGATACATGGGGTTGTTCCTCCCCAGATGAGGACCTGTAAAATCATGTGACCTTTCACCTATATGGGAATTATTGGAGCCAGTCTTGGAAGTATTGGATTAGTAAGTCTGATCAGATCTGACCACTCAACTGTAGGGCTATATAATGACTGTTAATCTAAAAAGTATAATGTATACATTTTCATATTCTGAAAGGAAATCCCATTATTTTGATAATCCATGAAAGAAATACACTATTGCATTTGTGAAAACATGATACCAAACAGTCTTTTCAGTAGTGGATACATTTAAAATACAGGAATTCTTACTGTAACAATGGAGTAATGATTGGGAAAGGTTTTTGAAGGATACACTGGTCTCATACTGGAAGTGTATGTTCCACATTTCTCTACAGTGAGGAAGAAAGAAAATCAGCAAAATTACAGAAATAAAAATAAACTTGCAAGTTTCTCTCATGAAGACACATACCTATTAAAAAAAATAGAACAGAAGATATTTGCAGAAAGTTTTCATTCTCCTAAATTCTAGAGTTAATATTTCATTTTTCTTCACATGTTCATTTATAAAATAAATATATTCCTAATGACTGAGTTCAGTGGTCACATGAGCAAAACCTAGAGTCTTTATGAAAAGCATGCATATGTGAGAATGAATAATCAAAGAAATTGCACCCTCCAAAATTGCGCTGGTGTGTGGTAAGTGAAGTCTGCAGCCTGGAACATCTAGTTACCTAATCCTGGGTGCTTCCAGAGATGAAGTACCTGCAAGCACAGTGGTGTCTTGCTCTCCCAAGCAACTGTTTGCTTGTTTGTTTTTGGTTGGTTGATTGATTGGGATTTTTTGTTAATTTCATTTTTCAAGTAAGATAAAAATACACTTAAAAATACTTTTTATATTCCAAAATCCTAGGAGTCTTTCCATAAGAGTTGTCAATCTTCTTTCTCTATTTTTTTTGACTTAGTTAATGTAATGTAAGACAAAAGGAGAATTTCTTTTAAAATTATGACAGCATGGAAGTATGTGACACATATTATGGCTATGCCTGGGTTCACTAAAAAACCTCAGCTCCACACTGAATTGTCCACCTTTCAACAAGTGACTGAGAGTAAGTCTAGAATAAAACTTGCTAAAAGTGAATTATATTGTCTTATATGCATCTACTCCAACATATTTATCCAAGGAGACATTAGACATTCTTTGTAGGCATGGCCAAATGAGCAGGACTAGATAAGGGGAACATTTTTTTTAATCTAATGGAATATTGCACTTGTCATAAAATATTTTAAAGAGAAAAATCCAGGAATTTAGTATTGTTCTAAGTTACTTAATACAAAGAACGGTCCACTGCTTTGTAAATGTTGTCATTCATAAATTGTGCCCTTTTTGAACATGTATTAGTCCTGTAGATGGGCAAGTATGAACCTCAAAAGGATTCAATACAATTTTTCAGCAACAGTCAATGTATTCATTATTGTTACATGTCTACCACAGAGGAATGGATTTCATTACCCTTTCCTGCACAGTAAAATACTGTAGCAGTATTTACACACCTATATATAAGTTTACAGAACAATTGCTTCCTCCACTTTCAGTGCCCAAGCACATGGAACATGCAGCACATAAAGATATGAAGTCACAGGACCACAGTGTCATATGATATACACCTTAGTGACATGATTTTTCATTTGTGAGACTATTTTTCTGTTACTGAAAAAAAAATAAATTGCTTTATCTGAGCTTTTCACCCACCATTTTACTATGGGGAAAATAAAGCATAGAAAGAAAGGGTTTGCAGCAAGAAAAATATTAAAATCCTGCACCATATTGTATTACAAGGCATTTCCTTATTTTGTCTAAAACGTGTATTATTACACATTCTGGCTTTAGAATCCTTTAAAAAAAATTTTGACCATAAAAAAAATTGTCAATTGGAGAAGTGAAGTGACTTTGATGAAGATGCCAACGTATTTTTATTTCTTAGTGGTGAGAATTTATCATGGGTTCAGTGGAAAGAGAAACATAAGTTTATTATAGAAGTCAATGGGAGAAATTGCACTGTAGCCTGTCCGGACCAAAATATGAAGAAACGTTACATGTGGATGTGGATGTTGCAGTCTGGAGGTCCTACAGAAGTTTTGTGGCACTTTTATCTTGTGTCTCAGCCAGAGCTTTAACCATTTGTAATAGACAGCCTCTCCTTGCAATGCCCACGTCTTTTTTGGTTGAAGTTATTTATAACTACATCTAATGAAATTGTTTCAAATGCCTCCTCTTACTCTGATACAGAACAAAATGGGGGGAAAAAAAAAAAAGCTAAAAGCTAAAACCTCAAATACATCTGTGAATTGTTACTCTCTGGAACACATCAAGTTATAACAACCACTTTACAAAAAAACAAGTATTTTTACTGATTTATTTTTAGTCAAACTGAAACCAACCACCCCAGGTAGTAATTTATGAATGACAAGAAGATTGGCATATTTTTCAGACAAAAAATGCCATCAGTTCTATACAGACCACAGCCAAAACCGAGACAGGAAAAGTCTCTAACTTAGATACTAGTTAAGTAAGTTTAAGTAAGACACTACAAAAGCTAAGGAAAAATATATACTTATAAGGCTCTCTTTTTTTGCAAAAATATTTGTTAAATGAAGGTTTTCTTAGATTCAGCAAATTTCCACCATATGCTCTTCTAACACCTGTTCTTAATCTCTTCTTTCTCTATTTTCTTTTCCAATGCTTTCTACCTTGTTTTCAATTTTTGAAAGCCATTCCACCTAAGTATGATACAATATGTCATATAGAGTAACAAGTGGTTCTACTTCTACTTTGAAGAAATAAACTCACAGCAGAAAGCACCCATTAAATATAGAAAGGGCTACTAAATTTTTAAGGTTTCACTGAAAATGCAATGGGTCCTTTCCTCATACCCTCTCTCTCTTTGCCCTTCCACCCTCCCACATATCAAGTTCTCAGTGCAGTTATTTAGGGCAACAACTTCAAATTCCATGGAAGAAGAGTGAGGATTTTCAAGAGTAAGCATAGCTTCACCTATGGATTTTTCAGGTAAGACATCGTGATATTGCTTAAACAATGAAACTACTCACGTAATTTGCTAATAACAGGTAGAAGTCCACCCCAAGTCTGCAAATATTCTGCTCTGAAGCCGTCCAATGAAAACAGTAACACTGGAGACTTGGTAAATCTGAACAAACAGAAATTGAAGTATGAAAAGACAGACTCTGAGAAATACTTTCCTATCACTTAGTTCAAGAAAGTTTCCCCCAAATTGTGGGGATGCTCATGTAAGAAAGTTTAATGTACAGTATATGTTAAATAACCAACTACAAGACACACTTTTCCTTTCATCCTATAAAGATTATTTCACCAAGATCTTGGTTACTGTACCAGCAGTACTACCAATCACCAAACTGAAAAAATGTGGCCCTATGAATGGAACACTAACAGTATTTCTGTCTGGAACCTGGCAGACAAATTCAGAAACTGATTTCTCTGGAAATAGGAAAAACAAATTCTCCCCTTCCAGTATCCACAGGGCCTAGGTTTTCCAGCCTTGATTGTTGCCAGTTTCATCCCTGTTCAAACAATTTATCTCCAACTGTAAGTACTTAAAACATTGCATCACAGAGAGGAATAGTCATCGGTAACTTATTCCTTGAAGAAAAATATCCTATGTTTGACCTATAAATATCAGAACACAAGACTGAAAAAAAAATATCACTGAATTCACATATAAGAATTAAATNATTATAAAATAAAAACTTTTTTTTTCCCAAAACTTTGTTGCATTTTAGTTTCCCAAAATAAAACAGTGAGGGTAGAAGGCAAATATTGTTTATAAAGTGTTGCCAATTTCTTTAATGAAGTACACCACCAAAAAATCTAGTCATTTATAAGTGAAACATTTGCAAACTTTATTTCAGTCAAACAAACGTGACTATATTAAACTGAAGATTAGTCAGACCAAAACATGTTGATTAATATTTTCTTAGGAAAGATAGTTTGGACAATAGTTCAGCCAAGAGAACTTCATTAGTCAAAACCACTACAGCCTAACCTATACTCCAGACAGAATAAAACATTAAGATGCATTTGTAAGATGTGTGTCTGAAACATGGTTTTTGTTTATATCATATATTTAATACCATATTTTGAAAAATCTTAGTAGAGTCATGTAGTTGGGACCAAGAATGAATAATCTTCAGACCAAGTCTAAAGTCCTTTGGCATAACAGAAAAACTTCATGTACTGCCTTTGCCCATATTACAAATAATTTTTGCACCACAGATTCTGATCTGTAAAACTTTTAAAAATACCTTCTCTGTCAGCCCTCACAAATTGACTCGCTCCAATGCAAAGGTCTAAAAATCTTCACTGCAAATTTTAGTACAATCAAGTATGAGCTTTTAGGCAAAGACTGTTCAACACTATTTACCAACAAGTCTAACTTTAAAAAAAGCCAAAATTTAAGACAACTCCTTAGAAAGGGACTTTACGCAACTGTTTCTGGTTTGGCATTTACAAGTAAGCCAACTGTTAAGTACATGTTTTGGTTGTCTGCAAATCGAGCTACTGACCCCCTCACACGTGTAAAATTAAACTTGGCAAAACAGACCATTGCCACAACTAGAGAGTTTGGCCACTTCTCATATACTCTACACATGCTGAAACTCATATAGTTAGTGATCTGCCCTCAGGAAAGCAAAGCATGACAGATCATGTTAAACTGTACTCCCTTTGGAATAGCTCCAGTAAAATCCCCAGACAAACTGACCTGAACTCAGTTCTGAAGCATATTAGGGATTCCCATGACTTCCCATTCAGTAGCCAGGGTTACATTTGCTACTTCAAAACTGTGCCACCATGTGCAAGCAAACCTGGGAGGCTGAAGTTTTGGCCCTGCTAATGATTCATGATGGAGGTGTCCAAACAGTATGACAAGGGTGTTTCACAGCTCTTGGATAAATACATACACCACAGTCACATCCTGACTCCAAACTGAAGGAAATGCAGCAGTAATTATGCCCTCCTATAAACTGGCTTCTATGGAAACATAAATGCAGGCATCACAGGCTTGCTGTGGTCTAGCAGGCTCACCAGTTTGGATGATCAAGAGCCCAGACTGCAGCCCACACTGCCAAACTGACCCGCCTCACTGCAGGCAAGTTAAACTTTCAATTAAATGAGAAAATAAAATAAAATAAAAATAAAATAAAAAAAAAAAAAAAAAAAGTCCCCTTCGAAAGTTAAACATACTGCACAGAAAACCTCCAATCCAACACATACACACACAAGACTGCCTATATACCACCATAAAGCATAGGAAGCAAAGCTTTCTTTTCAGCTAAATGTATGTAAAGCCTCAATACAGGAGACATTTGCAAAGAGGAATCAGCTGCTCTTCAAGCTCCATGAAAATAGAACAAATAGTAATAGGCTTAAAGTGCAGCAAAAGATACTAAATCATCAGGAAAACGAGGGAAGCACTAGGATAAGCTGCTTAAGTAGGTCTGAATTCTCAAAGCATTATTTCATTCCTAGAACAGTGGAGAGGATTAGATCACTTCTGAAATCTTATAGCCTGTTAACTTTATAATCCTATTAAATGACATGTAACCCAGGCTTAGAAAGACTTAGGTGTGTACTTAATTTTAAGCATTGGATCAGTCTCATAGAAATTAGCAGGATTTCTCAGATTAAGCACCTCATTGAATGCTGCATTGTCTTTCATCTATTCTGCACAAGAGAAACCCAGATGAAATGAAAACACAATAAAAACAGCAATTCAAACCCGCAAAACATAGTGTATTAATATGCATAGAATCAGAACTGAAATCTTGAGGCCTCAAAACAAGCACTGAGCTAAAGTCACCTGCACTCCTGCTTACCTCACCATAGGAAGAAGTGGATTGTTTACAGAGTAGTTAGTTTTGGGAGAGGTTTGCATGCTAATAGTCTGAGATGAGCCTTCAGTAAACACTGTTCGATTCAACTTTGACCACACATCACCCTTTCCTGGACTGGGCTTTATTGCAACACTTCTAGTTTTGCCAAGATTAAAACAATTTTAGTAGAGTAACTATGTATCCCCTTCATGAGCTGTACAGAAATAACAAATAAAAAACTCTAAAAACAAGTTAACCAACAGGAGTTGCCCTACAGCATTCACACCATTAACTTTGACTACAGATCTGCACAAGGCTCTTGCCTTTTTATCCAGTCCTTGGGGGTAACAGTTCCCAATCCTGCATTAGGGAAACCAGCATCCTAGAGTCAGTTCCCAGTACACAGTTTCAAACAGTCCCCTGACCTCAAAACAGGAGTTAATAACAAAAGCTTCCAGAATGGCCTGGTTACCACTCTTCTACATGAGGGATTTGGACTCCAAGCTGAACAGAAACTCCAGTTTCTGTCTTTATGAAGGTTCTGAAGTGCTAGCATTTGTTATTGCTTAGAAGCAGAATGAAAAGTATTTCTTTGGTATAAAAAGGTTCCTAAAGAAAATGCATTTTGTTTGACAGTTTTATAACTTCAATGACTAAACCTAGCATGATTTAAATATCTTAAGTAAAAAAAAAATAATTACATAAGAGCAAAATGAAATGTTTTTACTTTACTAGACATGTCCTCAGCACCCCATAATTTCAAAATCATCAAAATGAAAATAAGGTCGATTTTTTTTTTTTTAACACTTCAGACAATAACATAAATGAACTCAAATCATCCCCACAACATATCTACAAACTATTTTCCGGTGGAACACTTTTCAATTAAGAATGTTTAAGTCACTTCTATTAATAACTTATACATACAGTCATAGTTTACAGTCAACTTTAAAACTAAAGTTAATTTGAAGATTCCACTGCAAAAACAGTACAAGAAATGCAGGGTTTTTTCCTGGCTGGGAGCTCTGCGGTACTATTTGAGCTGAGTGCTGATGCCATAAACCACATGAGTCATGCCCCACACAGTGTGTGCAGAACTCACAGGAGCAGGCCCAATGCAGAGCTAAGCCAGAGAATACAAGGATCTCATGCATGTTACACCTATTAAAGAAAGTTCAGACAGCTTGCAAATAATGATGTCCCACTGTAGGTGAAACTGGGACAGTGATCTGCCCACATTTTTCAGCTTTGGGGCTGGATCAGGCAAGGAAGTGGAAAGGTCTTCAGAAGCAAGTGGGAAGGGAGGCAGTTTTAGGTGCCCAAGATTGATGGACAGGTCCCAAAATATTTAGGACAGCAGGTATTGGAGCACATGTAGGACAAGGTAGAGCTGCCCAGAGCACATATATCTGTGAGAGACAGCAGGGCTGAGGAATAGGCATGTCTTGCAAGTCAAGCAAGGGCTTGGATACATGATAGCTGCTGGGACAGAGCAACCTGATCTGTTAGTAAGCATTACCAGACACTGGCTCAACAGGTGTCCTCTGTTGGCAGCTGTTCTTCACTGTGGATAAGAAAGACAAGCAGGTCCCAGGAAGGCACAGTAGGGAAAACAATCTCAAAAATTAAACATAAGCAAAGAGCAGAGCTATGCAAATATACAACATCCTCACCCTTTTGGACACTGAGGTTCAGTAATGTCCTCACACTCTTCTTCAACCCAGCTTGCCTCTCCTTAAAACAAATGAGTGCAATTTATTTTTTAAGGCAGTACATTCTTATTGAAAAATGCAATTATTTTCTTCATTTTACTGAATGCATTTAAAGTTATGTCCTTGCTCCTTTAACACAAATATGGGTACATATATGAGAGATCGTAGAAACTTGCTGAGGACATTTACCTTTACAAACAGCGTGATAATTGACACAGCAATCTTTATTTTCCACACAATCATCTGAACAGGAACAATGATATTCTGGTCGTCTCTTCTCTCCACACCTGAATTTATTGCAGGTCCATATGTGGGCTAAAAAAAAGACAAGAGAGAAGAACAGCGCGATGACTGTTACCAGTGTTACCAGAATTAATATACTAGGTGTTAAGTTCTGTCTCAAATATGTACTTACTGAAAAACAGTCCTGAGTTATCTCAGGAACTCATGATATTGCAAGACAACTTCTCCAGAGAAACCCCAAGCCTGAGTGAGTTTGGAATGCCTAGAAAACACTGAGCAGTGGTAGCTTATTCCGACTTTCATTGGAATTGCAATGGGTCAAATGGGTCAATTGCAAACCAGTCATCACCAGGCACTCCATCTTCTCTCAGCACCTCAGACATAGGCATCACCCTGTCACTATTTGAGGCTATAGACAAACTTACAGGAAGACCTATTGACTTCAGCTTCATTGACAGCTTTTGTAGATAATTTTTTTCCTGAATGATACTGATTTTTTTATAATGGAATATTCCAATACATCATATCATTTGAAGATGATAAATTTGGAATCAGTTGTGAACACAAGTAGATCTTTTGCAGTCAACAAGAATAAACATGAATGAATTTACCAACTCAGTGAATATTTAAGTGGAAGTCTTAACACAGACACAGAAGCCAAATGTTTAAGTAGAGGACAGTCAGCAATCTTTATACATGACTAGCAGTTAGAAATCCCTAAAAGCATTCTCAGGAAGTTAATCTCAATCTCACTTTTAGGAATACTGAACTTCAGTAATTCCACCAATGTCAGCAGATCTTTACTTCTGTGAGATACGGAAGAACCTATTATGGTTCTAGTTACATGTTGCTATTTGGAAATTAGAATATAATTCTACACTTATGTTAAGGTTGATTAATTAAAAAAAAAAACAACAAACAAACACAACAAAAAAACACACATGAAGCAATGAATTCCTATTCTTGGTACTAAGACAGCTTCTCAGTTTTATTTTTAAGGAATTCTTTAAACAGAGAGTAGTGTAATGCAACAAAGTGGAGAATAAATACCATGCAACTGTTCTATAATCAAAAAGCTTTATGTAATTAGGAAGATCTTTCTATAACAGTCAGTAAAGCAGGGATCTGAGCTTAGTTTAATCTTTTGGTTGTAGAAGTAAACACTGGAATTTTTAATTGACATTTTACAAGCACACATAAAGATGAACTGAACAGAGTGAACTGAACAGAATGCTGCATATGAATCATTAAGGCAAAACTAAATTAGAGAAAGCAATCAAGTTCTGTCCTTAGTGTTATTGCCGACACTAACATTTTTCCCTGTAAAATTCCTCCACCGTACTTTTCACACCTTTGCCTGTCTGACCTTTGCTTTCTGTCAGATCATGAGAACCACTTCTCACTTCACAGTCCTTCTGCACCAGCACACATTCTGTTTTGTCATCCTGACTTGTCCCAGAGGGCAGTACATGACCCTTGCTTCACACTTAATCTAGGGAGTTATGAAGCAGAGGACCTGAGTAGCTGGCTAAGGAGAGACTGAACCTTTTAAAGAGATGGCAGCTTTTACAGAGCTGCTCTGTCTTCCTTTTTCAGGCAGGCGATGAGAGGAATATACAATGTGCAGAACACACACGCCTATTTCTGGCTTGCCTGACAGCGTAGGAGTTGTCCCTGACACCAAGGACAATTCAGGTCACTGTTCTCTCATCCCCGGACACAGAACAAAAGGCTGTCTGAGACCTTGAGTTGCAGTTGTTCCTCCCCTTTCCAAGGGGGAGGGTAGCAGCACAGTTGCTCGCAGCCTTTCTTCCCACGGGATCTATGGGAAAGCCAGCCTACTGGCTATACCAGCTCCTATGTAGTCCAGCTGAATGGAATACAAGCTTTGATTGTGTACAGCAGCAGCTGCACCAGAGCCTTGATATTTCCATAGGCATTCCCAGTACCACCATCAGCACTGCAACTCCACCCAGGGTTACTCTGGAGGGAGCACAAAGAGGGGGAGATCACTGGCATCAGAACAAACCTTGCTGCTCAGCACCTTCACTTTGCATTTTCAGCCCATCTGAAAGAAGTTTGGTTATGGCCACCTGACCACAACAGTACTCACATATGCAGAGCTGTCCCATGCCACAGAACAGGAGAGTTTGCTCCCACAGCTTGCTTCCATCCTTACCTGGTTGTATACATGTTTCCTGGTAATCTAAGCAGCAGTTTCCAAGCTTGACACAATCTCTATCACAACGGCAGCTTCCAAAGGTCCTTTCAAAGCAACGACCTTTGCAGGTTTTCACTGTAATATTGGATAGTGTTAGATGTCAGTGGCTGAGCCCAAATCAGTCAACATGCAAAAGAAATTAATAAGATCCGTGTGTGGAACAACACAGCTGGTCATTCCACAACTTACAGGACGGCTGCAAAACCAGTGACAGCCAAAGGAGGAGGAAAGTCTTGATCCCACTAAATGTAAATTAACTCATTTTTCATCATATTGAACAAAGAGTTCTGTTTTACCAGGAACGTGGTGTTCCATTATCGGCAGAAACAAGTGAAACAAAAGACTACAATTCTAGTTGTGACTGTCCCTGCCTTTTCGTATCACCAGGAGATAGAAGTACAGCCATTTAGCATATGGAAGATCTCTATTAGAGGATATCTGAACCTCAGGTTTTCAATAAGGGTGTCCTAAACAATGAAATGTTTTTTCAGAGAGCACTGATCTTTATTTTCACAACTGACAACATTCTACTTTCTACAGATTAAACATTAATTAGAATCTAGATTGTAAAAAAAAGACAGCATTCTTCCACTAGGCTGTAGTTGACTGGGGTGGGAGGGGAACCAAACAAAAAACCAACAAACCAACACCCAAAAACCTGTTGATGTGAAGTATTAAAAACACTTAAGCAATCTGTCTGTTTCATCCTGTGCAATCACCAGAAGGGAGTGAGGTAAATTCTTCATCCCTAAACATTCTTCAAACCCTAAAGAGATTCTAGTAGGNAGGAAGTGTCAGTGGGGCATTTGTCTGGAATGACATCACTGTTAAGGAATGTTAAAATACCCATGTTCTACAATAAGGAGGGCACTACTATTACAGCTTACAGTAGTCCTAGACTTTCTGTCAGTGATTAGATCATCTGCTTTTTATAGCACCCCAAGTAACTTTAACTCCACTAACTGGGAGACTATTTTGGTGACTAAGCTGGTGGGAGGACTGGTGCTCAGCCTCAGAAAGTGGCAGATTCCCTCAGAGCTGGCTGAATCCTGATGACACACCTGCTGCTTTCAGATCTCATAGTGTGGAAACTCCTGTTAGATAATAGACAGCAAAGGGTTCAACTCACCAGTGCTCTTCACAGTCAAAATCACAAGTAAAGCAGCTGCTCATAAGCTGAGGCTCTGCTAGGCAGTCAGTGCTGTTTTTCAATCTTGTGTAGTTTTTACGAACAATATATCCCCTGAAAGCTAAAAAACATAGTTATAAATCAGATAAAAATTCTGCAGAGCCTGAAACACAGGTTGGCACCTGGCTTTGCAGTGCAAATTTTACTGAACCAGTAGACAGAAAGAACACTTAGCACCTCATAGGGGCGGCTCCAATGTTTGCAGTGTTAACAACAGCTGGAAACTATACAAGGCCTTACAAACCCATTGTTACGTGCCCACTTGCTGCAGCCCAGGCAAGTAAAACAGGCCTCAAAATGACAACACGTCTAATTTAAATAGTAACCCAGCATAAAATGTATTAAAATGCCTAGTAGAAAATCCCTCCCAAAACATCATCTTTAATCACAACTCCAAAAATTTGAGCTAGTCAGAGTTTTAAAGAATCACAAGTTTTAACTGCTTTTATTGTGGGGTAGGGAGGTGAGAAGACAGGGACAATTAAAACTAGAAAAATTATGTCTTCTATTGTTCAATTAACTGTAATAATAATAATACATTTAAAATTCCTCTCATACAAATAATCAGGAAAAAATCTACAGAGATTGGAATTTATATCATTCATATCATACTAAAAGGGCAGAACAACACAATCATTAGAAATACTAAATAGTAAACATAATACTAAGTAGTAAACATGCAGTGAAATGAAATTACAAAGAAAACTGCAATAAATAATATTTTGAAGGAATTTACATATTTTATTTCTGCGGATTGTCTCTAGATTTTGGTACCTAAACAATCTAATTACTTCTGTAATTTTATCTGACATAAATTTGCTTGTCTCTTGTCACCTGTGAGCAGTTGGCAATAAAGCTCCAGTACAAACCACAGATAGTGATATATATTGCACCTAGGACAAAGGTCTAAAAAGTGTTGTAATGTACACCTAAACACATACATTTTAAAGCAATTTTTGGTAGGGTTTATTATAAACATTCTTTTAAGTAGAAATACCTTGATAAAAAGGGGTATCAATATCACAGTTGAAGTTGTGCTTTGTTAACGGTCTTTTCAGCCACCAACCTCCAAAAAATACGTAGTTTTGAACTGATTTGTCCAACATAAGATAATGAAAACCATCTAGGCAGCTCAAGCTATGGTATGCAATGCACCACAACAAACTAACCATTTCAGTGCTACTGAGGATTCCAGGGTAAGAAGCAGCAAAAATTCATCCCATTTAAAAGGCACCTAATTATTTAAGCTTACATTTTTTAAAGACAAAGCACTTGAGTAAATAATTATTTGTGTTGTTTTTAACAAATATACAGTTCACTATACAATTTTGTTCACCAAGCAGTTAAAAAAATTCTGGAGCACGTAGAATTTAAATTAAGAAGATATGCATTTGTGAAGTGTACATTATCATAAACTATATTAATCATTATAACAATTATTACATATAGAGCATTCATGAAATAAAGGAATTATATACTGGGTCTGATGAAACTTTGGTCTAGACTTTTGAACCAGTCAAGTCTGGAATCTTAGATTATTTCATTCAATGTTTAGCAGTGAAAGAAGTATTTCTTGAGTTCAAATCTATCATTGAATTGACAATGAAAGAAAGAGAATAATAGAAGAATGAGGATAAAGAAATGTGGCATTATCAATGCACCCAGATACATTACAAATGGTAGAAAGGTGCAGGCCTCCATTACCTCTGCTGCCATGAATGAACAAACAGTAGAACTCTGTATTTAGCCTTTTTTGATNCAAAAACTTTTTCCCCCCCATAATTGACTGGAAAAGATGAAAAACAAATGTTCCAGGACAACATGAAATAGAAATTGTTGGTTTGTTGGGTTTTTTTTATATAGTGGACTGAGAAAAGCCAGCCATGTGACATCACCACAGTGACAGTTGGGACACATGGAAGTTGCCAGACCAGACACTTGAATGTCAGGATCAGTTTATCTCTCAAGTGAGTACACACAAGTACTTACTACACCTGAGGTTTACTTCCCAGTATTTTAATACAGAAACTGTTTCAAGCAATGCATCCAATCCTTTTCCTCCAGCAAGAGAGGGTGGCATTCTCATAATATCAAAACAAAATAAAAAAAAAAAAAAAGAGCACCCACACCCACAAAAAAGTAATACCCCACACACAAAAAAACCCCAAACCAAACATAAAAAGAACACCCCAAATAAACTAACAAACCATAACAACAAACCAAACAAGCAACCAGAAAGGATGTGCTTACAAATAAAAGGCATATTAGTTACTAATGTTATTAAATTCAAGGCATGTTAGTTACCATCTTTTGAACAGCTAGGCTTCAGGCCAAATATACATCCTAGGATTGTCGTTAACATGCAGACAGAGAGTACCTGTGGGACAGGAAGGAAAAGAAAGCCTTAAATGACTACTGAATGGTTTTAAAAGCCCTTAATTTCTCTATACTGCTACACAGTTGTACCAAAATTGACAAACATGCACATTAGGAGGCTGATTTCACTGCTTTCACAAGTCGTTTTCACTCATACAAATAGTTATGTTGTTTACAATTAATTACTGGTATATTTAATTTCTTATCAAGTTACTTAATATAGACATGGTGTTAATTATTTTTTTTTGCGAGAAAAAAATGTTTATGGTCACACATATATCAATTTTATAGAAAACTTTGTTTGCTCCACTTCTTCCTTCCTCCTAGGTTGTTCTAAGAAGGTGAAGAAAGGTTTTACCATTGACCACAGACTACTAACAGAAGGCATGGTGTTTCAGTCATCCCTATAATTTTCTTAGGCAGGAAAACCTTTTCCCACTTCCTAGTATCCAGTTTATACTAGATGTTGGTCCATACCATGGTAAGCAACTGTGGGATGTCACATTAGAATGACCACAGTGTCTTACACGGACCAGAAACTATGGCCATGTTTATTTTGGATCCCAAAGGCATTAAAATTATCAAACAAGTAGCATATTGTCCTTGCCCAGCATTTTAGAGCAAGATGTAATGTCTACTGAATTATAGGGAAAGACCCCTCTTAACCTCATTAAGTATTGGATTCAGTCCATAATTTCTTTAAGTATGTATATAATCCATGTATATACAGTAATTAAAGAGTTCAGGAAAGCCTACAATGCACTCATGATGGCTTATTCAATTCAAGTGTAGAATGCAATAGGGTAGCTTGCCAAAAGTCCTGAAAGAGAAGGCATTGTAATAACACAGGTTTTCTTATTCTGAAGTATCTGAGTTCTGGATGAGAGAGAAGGTGCATGCCATCTTTCCACTCATTGTTTTCTGAGCTAAAATTACTTTCAAGCAATACGGCAATACAAGCAATACAAGCAATATAACTAGACAATACTTTAATGCCTACAGTCTCTCCTTTTTTTTTTCTCCTCTCCCATCAGCAAAAGCTGCTGAGTCAGTCTTTTGATCATGATGGCTGAATCAAGTTGTGAAGCAGCAAAAATTCATCCCATTTAAAAGNCAACTGACAACATTCTACTTTCTACAGATTAAACATTAATTAAAATCTAGATTGTAAAAAAAAGACAGCATTCTTCCACTAGGCTGTAGTTGACTGGGGTGGGAGGGGAACCAAACAAAAAACCAACAAACCAACACCCAAAAACCTGTTGATGTGAAGTATTAAAAACACTTAAGCAATCTGTCTGTTTCATCCTATGCAATCACCAGAAGGGAGTGAGGTAAATTCTTCATCCCTAAACATTCTTCAAACCCTAAAGAGATTCTAGTAGGAAATTAATAATCTGAATTTTAGTTAAAAATCATTGTAGGACTGTTTGCTAAACAGACCAACTTTGAAATTATTCTACATAGTTCTTCCCAAAGTGAAACTTGATTTCTTGAAAGATCTTTTGTAACCTTCTACCTGAAGAAACTTCACCATTGAAAAAACCACATATTTTTCAGGACAGAAAACAGACAGAAGGAATTCCACAAGGAACATTTTCAGACTACA
>VYZU01013367.1:0-28666 GCA_013401355.1 Ceyx cyanopectus | reverse complement strand
TGGAGGGTGGCAGCCCAGGCTGGAGATGCAGGGATCCCCTGACACGCTGTGCAGGGGTGGGACAGTGGGAATGCCTGCTGTGGCTGCTCACTCACCACTTCAGGCCACAGAGGGGTATAAGGGACACGAGGGCAGTGTGTGCCCACAGTTCACCACCGTGGCAATGAGGGAACATCCTAGAAACACAGTGGGAATTCATTCTGTGTTTTCTTGTGATAAAATCAATTCACTGTCTCACAGCCCTGGCACAGCAGAGAGAGGGCAGAGCTGGGCTGCAGGTTTTCAGTGGGGGTGACTCAAGTGGGTGAAACAGTGAATAAGGACTTTTAAAATTAGTCTAATGCATTTTGAGTGTTTGATGATGCACAAAGTGTCCCAGAGATGTGCAGCGGTGACAGCAGCCAAGTGGAGAGGCTTTGCAGCCCCTCCCCTGGGATGCAGAGGGAATGCCAGGCTGTCCTTAGCTTGGAAGTGAAAAGGTTACACCAAACTAGGCAATCAGCACTGACTGAATGACATTTTCTCCCCCTTAAATCCAAGAAAATATCAAGAGCCTGCTGCACAAGGAGGGAGGCCTGGGGGAGCCTGGTTCCTGGGGGTGCCAGGCTGTGGGGGAGCCAGAAGGGCCCCTGGAGCAGGAGGGTGCTGGGTCACGGGGCTGGGACACAAACACCCTTGTGCCCATCACAGTGAGGAGCTGAGCATGTGGCACAGCTAGGAGCTGAGCATGTGCACCCTGGTGTCATGAGCAGGAGCTGCCTGCCCCCCCGGGGGTGCGGGTGGGAACCCCCTGCTTTGATGTCTGCCTCCAGCTGATAAATAGCCCAGTGTAACTGAAGGAAGCAGCTCATCAGAGAGGGAAGCCAAAGGAAATAATGACTCATGGCTTGGCAGCTGAGACAGTGCCATCCGAGCCCTCTACTTCCCTGTAGGGCTGGGCATAGCTGTGCAGAAGTGAGCTCCTGCTCCCGGGCATCTCCTGAGAGGAGCACCAGCAGAGCTGGGAGGGCTCTTCTCTGCCAAGGACAGGACTGGGTGAACACAGGCACGAAGCCACTCCAAAACACCTTCTGCTGCCCAGGCATGCTGCAGCCTCTGATGATTTGCCATCATCTATGGTGATTTCAGCTTTAACAGGGTTAACAGAAATGAATGCCAGTTGATGGTTACCTGGACAGGGTGAGCTGGCACTGACTTTGTGAAACTGTCTGATTTAGGACTCGCAGCAGACTATATTTTTATGTAAAGTCTAACAAAATACCCTTTTCTGGATGTACAGAGCTTGTGATGTCAGGAAACAGACACAGGATAACCTGTCCCAAAGGCAGAGTGAAGTGAAGTGAAGCTCCCTCCAAGCTGTATCCCTCTTGCCGTAGCAGCAGCAGCAGCCCCAGCAGCTCCCTGTCAAGAGTCACTGAAGCTGGTGTGTATCTCAGATGGCTCTGCTCTCTAACACAGATGGTCTTCAGTGCCAAATATTTCCAACTTCAGAAAAATATATTCTTAGTGTAACTATAATTTTTGGTTGTTTGGTTTTTTTTTTAACTTTTTCTATAATTGAGGTGAATTAAGTGAAATTGGAAGCATCTGCTCCTATTTTGGTGCCCGATATAGCGTGGTATTCTGCATCTCCTGGAAGACACTCTCCTTCAACTCCCACTAGATCCAGATAAAAATAGATAATCTAAATCACATTCTCTTAGGCAAAAGTGCTCCTCAGCTCTCAGGATTTGCCCTTCCGTGATGAACAATGGCTGCTGGCTTTCTTGCCCTGGCAGGGTCCAGGGATGCTCCGTGGGCCCAGGAAGGTGCTGGGGAGGAGCCCTGTTCTGTCCAGGCAGCATGTGCTGTCACCAGCTCCTCCCTGGGGAGTGTTTGTGGTGGGTGATGAGCCAAGGCAGGACGCCAGGGAAAGGCCCATGGCCCTGCAGCGAGGTAGTGGTGTGTCCTGACAACACCCCAGGCTCCTCCAGTGCTACAGCTACTGCCGTGACTGCAGCCAGAGCAGTGTCCAGCTTGGGGCCCAAAATAGCTTCCCCAGCCACCCAGAGAAAGGTCACCTCCTGCCACGCAAAGGCCAGTTCAGTCAGCTTTGACCCTCAAGCCATCCCTGCTGCATGAAGGAGCTGCAGCTCCCACCATGAGCACCACCCCAGGCCGTGTCCCCTCTGCCGTGGGCTGGTTTCTTCCTCTGACCCCCTTCAACACCAGCTGTGTTGCCATGCAGACAACAACTTATTTACTCATAGTTACTCATCCCTGGGGAAAATACTGCAGGGTCCATTTTTTTTTTCCTCATTTTTGAGCTAAGTATAGGCTGAGCAAGCCTGGAAAATCTTGGGAAAGAAAGCAGAAGAAACTTGAATAAAAGGATTTGCATGGATGGCTGGGCACAACTGCAGCAAGCTGAGTGTTTTCTTTGGATCCAGACAGCACTAATTACGAGGTCAGTACAATTACCAAATGTCTTCTAGGGAGCACTCCCCTCGTGCCACTGAGACTTTAATTCATCCGACGGGTGCAGGATCCCTGGCTCTGGCACCCAAGCCCCTGGCACACCCCTGGACTTGTAACTGACTTTATATCCCCAGGTAGGAAATGTCACTATGACTGAGCCAGGATTGAGAATACACAGAGAAATAAAGATGGATAACCCAGTAAGTGTGCCGCAGTTGCATTAGACAGTGACCTGAAACTCACAAAATCCAATTAAACCTAAAAACTGAAAAGGAATCTGGAGGTGTGAAGAAAGTCACGATGTTTACTCACATCTCTGCCCTATGCCACGCTCATGTCAGTGCTGCTCGTTTGTCAGAAGTGAGATTCCCAACTATCTTCAGAAAGTGCTCCAGGGTACAAAACGGTTAAACCCAAGTCTTGAAATGGCAACCTCTGAAGATCTAAAAAATCACTGTAGTTCAAGTATTAAGGGCATTTTTTTCATCATGAAATAGTTTTAACTTTTCAGGTGCTGAGAGGACTAAGTGGGCTGAGGGGCTGAGGGGATTGAGGGGATGAGGGGATGAGGAGCTGAGGGGCTGAGGGGCTGAGAAGCTGAGGGGATTGAGGGGTTGAGGAACTGAGGGGATTGAGGAGCTGAGGGGCTGAGGGGCTGAGGAGCTGAAGGGGCCAATGCTCTAGGGGTCTCAGCTCCCTGGCTGCTGGGCAGTGAGGTTGGGGCTGCAGGGCCCTGTCACCCTCCTCCCTGCCTGCCTGGCTCCAGGCCCCTGGGAGTGCGGGCAGCGTTTCCTACCGGCTGTATTTAGAAATCAGAGGGGAGAAAGGCTGGGAAACGTCTGGCTAAGGCTTCTGAGTAAACAGAGGGATGTGAAGTGGGGGGGCAGTGGTGGTGGAATGTTTGCTCCCTCTGAGAAGCAGCAACTGTCCCCTCGCCCCAAGCACTCGGTGCTGTGCAGGGCAGAGCTGCGGCCCAGCCCCATGCGCCCAGACCCCAGGCTGTGTGTGGTTTATGTGCATCCCCTCTCTGTTTGCATGGGCTGTAATGACAGGGGTGCCTCAGGGACCTGTGGTGATGCCATGAGTCACGTGGGTGGTGCAGGCCAGCATGGCCATCTTCTCCTCCATGCCAGGGACAAACTGCCTTTGCCTTGCTCGCCTCACCCTGACGCCACTCCAGTGCCCAGTACGGGTCTAGAGACCAGCAGCTTTACAAAACCTTTTCTCTTGCATCACTGGGTCTGCCCAGCTCAGCACTGCCTGTGGGAACATGACCTTCTGAGCAGCTCAAGGACTGAAAAGGGAGAGCATCTTGATAATGTCCCTACCCCAAAAAGCCCCCCTGAAACAGTCCATGGAGATCACCAAATGCTCCTACCCGCTCAGACACAGTTCTGTCTCAGCTCACATCCATCTTGTGTTCATAAGGGCTATAAATACATCATGTATTCTATACAAATAAGGCTTGCATTGAAAATATTTATACTTTGCATCCACTCACACAGTCCTTTGGATTCCAGCCTTGACAACAGTGAAAACTATCATTACTCCATTGCATGGAGGGGAGAAAATTCTAGTGTGAGAGTTAGTTTATCTTTCAGGGAGTTTGAGGAAATTACTTCTGCAAGGACGGCAGCACTGGCAGCTAACCCTGGCCCTTTAAGGAGATGTCCTCTAAACGAAGGCAAAGTTTGCTGGGTTTTATGCTGTTGCACTTTTAGACTGTTCAAAACTCTCCCAGGAATCCTTTTAATATTCCTATCAAATTGAAATATGAGTTATGTAATTATAATTAGAGCACCGTACTCTTGATAACTTGTACCTAGAAGAAATCTTAAAAACCTCGAGCAAACAATTCCCCTCTCCTCCATTAAAGCACGAACCAAAACAAACAGCTAATTGTTCAGAACTCATTGGTGCAGTCCTTGCAGTAGTTTCCATAGAGCTGCTTCTGCAGTAGCAGTAGCCTGATGGGAAGGTTTGTCCCAGGGACTTTCCTACGTGCAGTGGCAATGGCAGCCCTGTGGCAAGAGGAGCTGGAAGCTGTAAGGAAATGGGGCATGGTTCTCTCTGTAAAAGCAGAACACATTCAGTTGGGCAGGGACTGGGTGTAGCAGCCCCCTCACACCTCAGCTGCCTTCTCAGGTACGTCACTAACATCTGAAAAATTAATATCTCTGGCTTCTGTGCTGGCCATGCCTGGCCATGGGCAGCTTGTGACTTGGTAGGATCACTGCCTGGTCCTGCCTGAGGCCCTGGGGACTCCCAGACAGGAGCTATGGGGAGGCCAGAGAAGACCATGAGCCAGAGCCAGGCTCCTGCAGGTGTTACTGAGCAGGATGGGCTGTAATGAATTTAAACAAGGAGGAGGGTGTTCGGAGTGATTGTAAATAAAAACATCCCCCCTGTGAGGACCATATGAGCTGCTCAGCTCAGAGAGGTCATGAAGTCTCCATCCCTGACTGCTTCCAGACCTGCCTGGATGAAGGTACCACACAGCTAACCCAGCTTGGAGCAGGAGACCACATTGCCCATCTCATGAGGTCCCTTCCCATCTGAACTGCCCTGTGATGCTGGTATTGATAGTGTCAGCTGAGATGTCAGTGGCACAACGTGACTTGGAGATTTTCTGTTTGTGGTCTTATTGCAAGATATAAGGTGTGGGTGCTGTAATTAATAGCCCAGCACTCATGGCTGAGCACTTTGGCTGGCAGCACCAGGGAGAGAAACATTAGATCTGAAAGCACACAAGTCAGAGGGTGTTTTAAAACAAGCACTAAAAAAAAAGGATAGCTTTGTGAAGTGTAAGCAATTTTGCATGGCCCTTGAGGAGCTGGTTGACTTGATGCTGGCTACCATCAGCCATGCTTGTGTCACCTTCTTCTGCAGTGGCTGGTGGCTCCCTGAGAAGAGGGGTCTGTGGTACTGATGTCCCCTGAGGTGGCTTAAGTAACTCACTGAAAGACATGAACTAAATGCCTGGGCAAACTGTTCTTACCCATTCCAGGTTAATTTTGGAAGTAGAAATTACACAAGCCAAGGTTTGTGTTATTAGGTTTGGCAACTGTTAGAGCCCAATAAAAGCATCTCCGAGCACTTTCCCTTGCTTCACTTTATTTTGGCATCCTGATACTAGTTTGTGCTGCCATATGTAATTATTGAGCAGCAATATCTGCAGTGTAATCCTCAGAATCTAAATGCTGCAGAGTGCTGGGAAGTGCAGGCTTTGTTTCACTCTAGGGGAGTTCACACGTGTATTCATCCTTCACGGAAGGATGGGGTGACTGAATGTGATGAGCCCTTTGGACATCAACCCAAAACATCAGCACCTGCTGCATTTGAGCCCAGCTCTGTGTTTGGGCTGGCTGCTGGCCCACCTCTGAGAAATGCCCCTGCTCTGGCCATGCTGGCTGCTGGAGGTCACCGAAGGTGGGGCTTTGACATGTTCCTGGGCCTTTCCTAGACAGGCATGCTCGCTGCAGCTCTCCTCCCTCCCTGCTCTCCTCTCCCTGCCCATGATTCTCTCTTTGCCTTGCCTGTCTGGCTGGGATAGCAGGAGCTGGCACCTCGGCTGCTGGCAGCCCCCTCAGACCTGCGTGAGTCAGCCCCACGCTCTCCTCCAGTGGACTTATATGGTGGAGCCCAAGCTGCCAGCCCACGGGGTGCGTGCCAGCTCAGCCTGCGGCAGGGGGACGTGGACGGGTCAAAAACCATCTGTACGTGCTGCTGAAAGACAGGACGGGTTCACGGCTGAGGAATGCCCCTGTCCTTTCAGCCAGAGCGGGGAGAGGGTGCTCTCAGCCAGACTCTGGCTGGCAGAGATGGAGCAGACCTTTTGTTTTGGCACATCCAGTTATTGGATCCCGCAGCAGCGCACGATGCGTCCTCCAGATTCACTGCTCGCTGCAGATGGAGACTCCGTCCCCTTCCCAGTGCACAGGGTCAGGGGCCAGGATTGGCTGGTCCCCCCAGAGCCAGGATCTGTCCCTTCCCTATGCTCTGGTGGCACCGACAGACCTGACACCAAGCTCTGACCGACTCGCGCTCCGCAGAGGGACCCCCGGGCTCCGCTGCCCATCCTCGGAGCTCACTGGCCAACAGCCACATGATGGTTTGAAAATTAAAAATTCATAACTGCGCTTATTACGCTGAGGTTATAAGATCATGTTTGTTGAGAACACTTTTGTCCTCACCTCACGCACGTTCAGACGACTTGTGCGTGTGTTTGCCAATAGCTACAACATTCAATCTAAACAACCCCTCGCATGTCAACAGAATGAGAACTGAATGTAACGGGCCAATATAAACCCATAGGATTCTGCAGCCTGCCGTGGCCCAGCCGGGCCCTGCACGCTGCCAGAGCCCTCATCTCGGTCCCCATCTCCTGCCCTTTCCCAGCCAGTCAGGACCAGCACCATAAATGTGTTCTTAACCTTTGCAGGGGAGGTGAGAGCACTGGGACTGGTGTTTGCTTTTCAAAGCTGGAACCCACACCATGCGTGGAGAAAGGAGAAAATAGAGGAGCAGGACGACCATTTGGCATAGAAACTTCTTTGATATAAAATGAAAAGATGGTTAACAATCTGCCAGCTTGCTTGAAGCTGAATAATATTATTATGGGTAGATATTATTAAGGCTCAGATAGCGTGTGTCACCCAAAGATAACAGTCCTGCTCAAAGTGCTGTGGGAAAGTGAGGCAGCCTTCTGCTGGCTGCAGAAAGCACTGAAACCCTGGCCAGGGGCACAGGATGTGCCCAGCCTGGTACCATGGCACCAAAACCTGGGTTTGTGTGGCTGGGGCAGGGCTCGGACATGGGAATTCCTTACTGACCTCTGCCACCTCTCCCAACCCTGCAACAGCACCCTGCAGGCATCCTCTAATGGTAAATTCCTAACATGACCATAGAATCACAGGCTGGTTTGTGTGGGAAGGGGCTATTCAAGGCCATCCAGTCCAGCCCCCTGAAGAGAGCACAGCCATCTGCACCCAGAGCAAGGTGCTCAGAGCCCCTCCAACCCCCCCCCCGGGATGGTGCCAGGGATGGGGCAGCCACCACCTCTCTGGGCAGCCTGGGACAGGCTCTCCCCACCCTCAGTGCAAACAATTTCTTCCTTCTCTCCAGTCTAAATCTCCCTCTTGTAGTTTCAAACCATCCCCCCCTTGTCCTGTCCCAACAGGCCCTGATAAAAAACCTGTCCCCATCTTTCTGACAGGCCTCTTCAAGTCCTGAAAGGCCACTAGAAGGTCTCCCTGGAGCTCTCCCAGCCTGGCCTCCCAGCAGAGAGTTCCAGCCCTCCCAGCATTGCTGGGGCTCCCCTGGCCCTGCTTCAACAGCTCCCTGTCTCTGCTGAGGACTCCAGAGCTGGTCCCAGCCCTGCAGGGAGATCTCCCCAGAGAGCAGAGGGGCAGGATCCCCCCTGGCCCTGCTGCCCACGCTGCTGGGGGTGCATCCCAGGGTGCCAGTGGCTGCTGGGTGCCAGCACAAGGAGCTGGCTCAGCTCCAGCTCCTCGCCCCTGGCACCCCAAGTCCTTCCCCACAGGGCTGCTCTCAAGACCCTCATCCCCCAGCCTGTGCTGCTGTCGGGGGTTGCCACTTCAGTATCCACCTCAGAAGGGGTTGTTTTGGGGCTGGTACCTACTGGAGTTCTGTGCTGGTGGGACCAGGGAGAGGGGAAGGGCTCTGTCAGCCACCTCCTGTGGATGCTGCAGAGAGAGCAGAGGGATGCTCTGCCTGTCCTCACAGCGTTTACAGGTTGGCTTGCAACACAGATCCAATGTCCTGAAAAAAAAAAACCAACAAAAAAGGAGACTGACATTTGACATGAAAATCTAATACAGTTAGAAAAGCAAGGGAAAAGATAGTTTGACAAGGAGCCATTTCTGGTGGTTACTAGATAAGATTTAAAAAAATTGTTTCATCCTGACTTGACCTAAATGGAGTGGAAAATTACCATGACTACATTTATCTGAAATCATAAAGTGTGTTCTGATTAGACCATGATAAAAAGGATGGTATAAATTGATCCAAAGATAAAGAAAGGGCAGGGAAAATGAGATGAGATTAAGAAAAGAAGCAGACGCTAAAAAGGAAGGATAATATAGCAAATCTCTGAAGCTGTATTAAAAATAGATGTAGGAACTGGAACATAAATAGTTCACTGCTTCACTTTCTGCTTGGGCTGTGGCTCAGCCGCAGTACTTGAGAGTCCAGATGATCACCTGTTAATCCCACAGACTTTGGCAGACCATTGCATGAGGAGTAGGTCTAGACCAGCCGGTCACCCCTCTGAGGACTGAGCTGGGGCTGGTGAGCACAGGCTGGGGCTGAGCTGCTGTCTGTCCATCCATCTGTCTACCCAACAGGAGCAGTGTCTGCTGCACCAGCACCTGGACTCCCTCCTTGGTGAAACCTGCACTTGGTTAATACACTTCAGTCCCTATCAAATTACGCTGAAATTTGTAAAAAGGTTAGGAAACTAGTGCAATGGATCTGGAAAAAATCAAACCAAAAAGAGCAATTTGATTAACTTCACCTCCTAGAGATATAGCACTTGTCTCTCGCAGAAACTTTGATAGCAGTGGAAACAAATTGTCTTTCAATTTCTTAGAAACCAATAAAAAATGTGAAATGAAATAAAATAAAATAAAAAACCAACTTTGCTTTTTAACATTGAATGGGTTGCGTAATTGGCCGCCCGAGTTCTCTGTGTGTGAAGCACCAATAAGACACTGAGCAGGAGGAAAACCACAAGCCACGATGTCACAGGAGGCTAACAAGAAACATGAACATCAGACAGCCTTTGCCAGAGAGCTCTGCAGCCCCGTGTGGCTCTGCAGCACCCAGAATGCCAGAGACCTCGGGGAGTCCCCTCCTTGTGATGGGGGCTCCAGCCTCTGCAGGAGCTCCCGGGGTCCCACTTGATGGGTGGAATGTAAACTCAAATTGTGCCCTCATGAGCAGGAAAGTCAATGGAGTCCAGAGGTTTGTTAAGAATAGTGTAGCCAACAGCTTGAGGAAGGTTGTCCTCCCTCTTTGCCCTGCCCTAAGGAGGCCACCTCTGGAGTATTGGGTCCAGCTCTGGGCTTCCCAGGTCAAAAGGGAGAAGGAGCTACTGGGGAGAGTCCAGCTGAGGTTGCAAAGATGCTGAGGGGCTGGAGCATCTCTGTGCCAGGACAGCCTGAGACCCTGGGGCTGTTGAGCTGGAGCAGAGCAGCCTGAGAGGGGAGCTGAGCAATGCTCTCCAATATCTGTCTGTCTGTCTGTCTGTCTGTCTGTCTATCTATCTATCTATCTATCTATTTATCATCTATCTATCTATCCATCTATCCATCCATCTATCTATCTTTGGTGTGAGGGTGTGGGAACCTGTGCCAGGCTGCCCAGAGAGGTTCTGGAGTCTCCTTTGGAGAGATTCCAACCCCCCTGGACACTGCACTGCTGGGCCCTGCTGGAGCAGGGGGATGGCACCAGATGACCCCCAGAGGGTCCTGCCAACCCCACCATGCTGGGGTTCTGTAGCAACAATGTGCTTCAGGAACCACCGTTGTGGTTCTCAGAGATGTCCACCCCACCTGAGGAATACAGATCATCTTTCTCATGAAACACATTCCTGATGGTCTGGAGATGCCTCTGCTCCTTGTTAAACACGGATCAGACACAGATAAAGGGCTGACAATGCCTCTCTTTTTAGCAGATATTTTTTTTCTCTTCAGCCAAATGGAATGCCCAGCTTCTCTCTAGAGCAGGAAGGCAGGTTATATATCTAATCCCTTTTGACTCTGTTCTCCATTAGTTTTACCTAAGTGCAGCCCTGCAGTTGTCAGTGTCCTGTGAACCCACTGCCCACACTGGACTCAGACCTTTCTTGGGTGGCGAAGTGCGGCTGGGTAATTTAGATAACACTCAGCAAACAGTGTATTTGGAAAACCATCTCCTCTCTCCATTGAGTATAAACTTCCTTTTCCACTCTCTGTTTATGTTAACGCAGGTGAATATAAACCCTTCCACCAGAGATTTCCTTCAAGGAGAAAGTCAAGGCACAGAATAAGAGGAAACCCCATTCCCACCACACCTTTCAGATGCAGTTATCATGGAGGGGTTCCCCAGTATCCACTGTCCCTGGGGTTCTTTGGTGTCCTGGCCAGCCTCTTAACTCTAGAAACAACTTGGGGCTTTGCTTCTGTCTGAGAAAAAGCCTGGTGTTCTCATCTCCCTCTGAGCTGCCCTGCTCGGTGCCACAAGGCCACAGCGACGTTTTAGTTCTCTCACTGGACGACCTTCTGCAGCGTCATTAATCAGTGAAAGGAAATTTATTTTCCCTAGAGTTGGCATTGTTTTAATTCATATGCAGCTAGTCAGCTGTTCTGCAGCTGTTCCTGTCAGCTCTCTCCAGCTGTGGGTATTTTCTCCTCACAGAGGGGGGGTGTTGTGATGTCCAGTGCAGCTCCCTCTGCAGCCAGCCTGGCCCAGCTCTCACAGCCTGGGCATCCCTGGCTCAGGGCTCCCCGGGGCTGGGGGTTCCCCAGTGCTGGCTGGGGACCTGCTGTCCAGGTTGGGTGAAGTGGTGTGGCCAACCCACGAAGGTCTGACCCACAGAAAGAGCTTTTGGTTATCTGTGGAGACTGGTCTGGGGCTGGTGAGGAGGGATGGTGTGGGAAGGCTCCGGGGAAGCGGCCAACATCAGAGCTGAGGGGGCAGCCCTGTGTCATTGGCAGCTTCCTCCACCTTGCTCTCCTCCCAGAGACCTGGTGAAAGGGTTTCAGAGGGCTGCTGTTTGGAAATGATGTCTTGAGTTCTGGGCAACAATTCTGAGGTTCCAGAACCCCCTGGAACCCCTTCTCCCCACATTCCAGTGGCTTCAGGCACAATTGCAGTGGGACCAGCTGGGATGGAAACTGCTGGGCCCTCCTCTCCTCATCCCAGCCCTGTTGGTGGTCATCCTCCAGTTACTGGGACCTTAAAACCTGACCTGGAAACTGCCCCAAATACCAAGGGGGTGTGGTACAAAGCCAAAAGGATGGTGCTGCTTGTCTGAGATGTGCTGCTAACATGGGTCCTATAGTGGAAGATGGAACATGGAACAGGCTCAGTTGTAAGAAAAAACACAAAAAATGAATACTGTGTGTGCAAAATGAACAGCAGTGGTGAGAAGAATGTCTGAGCTCAGTGCACCAGTGAACACAGAGAGCCAAAGGGCAGCCCCAGCAGGTAGGCATGCAGGAGAAAAGGCTGCTCAGCCACAAGCCAAAATCACCTCAGAAAATCATCTGTGAAAAGAATCCTTCAGACAAGAGTGTTGTCAGCATGACAACAAGTTAAACAACACTGTAATTCTCCAGCTTTCTTTTATTCTTCAGGGTGCCAAAGCCACTGGGACATTCAGAGCTGTATGCTTCTTCAACCCCTCTTGGTGTCCAGTTCTGCTTGTGTTTAGACACACTGGAAGGATTTTGTAGTTGCAAGGAGCATTTCTCTGTCTAAAGTCTCTGTCTCCACTGTTGCCCAGCCAGAGAGGTCCCCGAGGGCTGCAGAGCTTCACTGCAATGTAAAAGACAACGTGGTAACACAGCAACAGACACTTAAGAACATGCTGCTATGTGTGCCACAGCACATGGGCAGCTGCCTCCTGGGGACAGGGACTCAGCATCACTTTGGGAGTCCCAGCCTTACATTAAATCACAGCTGCATTGAGGTGCAGAAGGAAACTAAGATGCTGAATTTAGGAACAGTGTGAGGGTTCACTTCTTTCACACACAGTTGCTCACTAAATAAGCAAAGCAGGGGGTTCACACTGCTGTGGGGGCACATGTATCTTTGCTGTTAAGGGTAGGAGGAAACATAGGCAGATGACAATAAAGCTGCCAGTGTCCCCGCACAAGACATTGGGTCTGGGGTCCTAAGCTCAGCTTGGTGGAAAAGAGCCTTGCACCATCCCCAGGAGGCGGAGGATGCCCAACTCCTCCCAGCCCTTGCCAGAGGAATGCACTCTCTCAGGAGCTGGTGGGGCCAAGACCAGCAGTGACTACAAAACCAACATCCAACTACCTTCCAGTCTCTTCTTTGCTAACATCTATTTCCATTCATGTCAATCTGCCATTGCTGCCATGGTGACCAACTTAGAAATTAATTATATAAAGATATTAAAGACAATTACATAGGAAAGTTCAACCCACAGTTCTGGCAAAAAAGATTCAAGTATTCCTAGATTGCACCCCTCCTACTTTCCCGCTGAGTCCTTCAGATACCATGACTGAACTGATTTCTTTCCCGCACTTCTATGCTGATGTTGACAAATAAAACATCTTCTGTTTCTTTTTCATTTTGTTTTTCTGACTCATATAGAACAGATATTCTTTAGACAATTTCAGTTCTCCCTACAGAAAAGCTGTCACTCCTTCTGGCAATGGATCTTGCTGCTGGCAGACTGGTCAGGCAGACCCAAACCTCTCTGCCCTTCCTGGCCACAGCCCCATTCCCCGTGAGCAGCTGAGGCTGGTGTCAGCGATGCCCCGTGGGCAGCTCCAGACTGGCTGGAGGTTTGATGGCCTTGGAGAGATCTGCTGGCCCCTTTTGCCCAAAGTCCCTGTTTCTGTGAGCACAGCCCCTGGGTGGTGAAGGGGGTCTGGGGTCTGAGACAGGCTAGCACCAAGGAATGCACCCCGTGACAGCTTGTCTCGGCTGTGGAGAGGAGACATGGGACGTTTCCAGAGACTGGCTTGCTCTTTAATCCACCCACCAGCCCTCTTTTCCAAGATGAAAGGTGGGTAGTTTTGGCTTGTTTTCCTGTGGCAACTCTTTCCTAAGTCGATGGGGCTTTCCAGTCGCTATGGAGTTAACTCCACACCTGCTGTGACTGAGCTCTGCTGCTTCTCTCCTCTCTCCAGGTTTGCTTTTATCTGTGTCTAATTGTGCTTTCTGTGACCTCTCTCATCACATACTGCCTTTGATGTTGGCGCTGTCACTGAGATGATTTTTGTGCTTTTTTCTGCAACGACTTTGGCGTCGACTGGTGATGTCTCTTCTTTTCAATGTGGGTTTGTTGTTTTTTTTAATGCATAAACATGTATCTACCCTTACCTCAGTTCCCTCCTGTGCTCTAACAGGAGGTAGCCGACTCATGGGGATGAGCAAGAGGGGATTTAACTGCACCTGAGAGCAGGGAATTTGTCATCTCAGAACATCTAATGAAGTGGATGCAGCCCGAAGTTTTCACTGCAGTGAAATCGTGGCCCCTGGCGAGGAGAGGCAGAGGGGAGGACCCCACCCGGACACAGCCCCCTGCCTTCCCACCCCAGGAGCCTGTCCTGGCTCTGCAGCTTTACACGCCTCCGCGTCCAGCCACTGCCCATCTGCTGCTGCTCAGAGCTACTGGGAATGAGTCCTAAACAAACTTCCCAGAGATGTCTTCAGTAGTTCTGCTGAAAGGGATGCTGAAAACCAGTTGTGTGGCAGACGCCTTTCTCCAGAAGCAGCCTGTGGTGACCTGTCTGGATGCTACAGCTCTGTAGCTTTGTTTTTGAGGCAAACCAGCCCTCCCACCGTTTGTTGCTTGGGGATGGATCTTCAGAATTATCAGCCTTTGTAACAACAAATAAAAAGGGAAACAAGCAAAAAACAAAATAAAGATAACTCCTGTGTAGATGTAGCTCACTGGAGAAGCCCATGGCTCTTGCGTTTCACACACAGACAGCACTTTGCAAGGAGTGAGCTAAAGCTGCTGACAGGTAGCAACTCTCACAGAGTCATTCACAACTAGCCCTGTAAAAGGATTAATCTGCTCTTCCAACACAGCCTTTCTGGGAGGGGAACGTAACGGATTGGGAGAAATTGTAAAGGGTGCATGAAGATAATAGAGGATGGTAGAGAGCATTAAAAAACACTGCTCAGATTAGCACCTGATCAGGATTATCAAGACAGACAGATCTCTGGGTTTCTAAAGCTGAGTGCTTCACTATTTTCTAGTCAGAAGGCAGCCTAGATGCTGCTTTGTAGTTGTAAGAGGAAATGTTTAACTACTCAAATCACTCAATGAGACTCATGTCTCGCTTAGGAGCCTCCTTTAATGATCAGCCTGTTCAAGAAAGAGCAAGGTCTAATCTTGATTAATTTGACAGGCTTTTAAATTGACTGGTACGGCTGGAGGTGTCAGAAGGGAGGACTGATGTGGGTGGCAATGATCTTGTCTCTTTGGAGCAGAGGCCCTGTTGGGATGGAAAGTTCAGGGAGACCTGTACGAGCTGAACACAAGCATCCTTCCAGCTTTTTGGTGAGAAGCATCTGGGTCCCCAGAAAAGAAGTTTGGTGGATAGAAAGCCTAGGGATAAAGAAGGAAAATCCGGCCTGGTGTGATTTTGTTGTCTGTAGGAAACAGTCCCCAGGGACTCTGCCCTCCTGGTCTGAAGCACCCATGGCCATTCCCCCTCTTGCGTTCAGCCGTGGGCTGAAAGTGAATCTCGAGTGTCTCATAGAAAACCTTTTACAAATACCATGCTGACATGCAAATAGAATGTGGCAAACAAAACAATACGTGACACCCAGCTTGCCCCTCTTCTGGGGAAAACTCAGATGTTTTCTTGTCACAAAGCTGCTCATTCTTTCCTCTCAACATAAACATCGTCATGAGAATGAAGTGGTTTTCTGTGACAAAATGTGTGTTGACGTGTGAGCAAAATTAACATTTTGTAAAGCAAATGAAGGATAAATGAAGTTCTTTGGTGAATTCTGTGAGCAAATAAATTGTTGTTTAATTTTCTGAGCAAATGAATTTCTGTTTTCCTGGATGGCCACACAGACTCAAAGCAGTGTCCAGGGGGATGCAAAAGGGAAGTGATTAAGAAAGTGAGTGAGCATCCTCCCTTCGGACCGTGAGTCAAGAGATGAGGGATTTTCTTGTGGTATGTTGCTAATTACCCGAGCTCCTCAGATCTTGTGCCTTCACACAGCTTCAAAAAAGGCACATAAACATCCTTCCCTGTACATTTACAGCGTATAAATTGTTAACCCCAAATAAGCTGCAGTGAGTGTTATCACTCCTGTCAATAGCCTCACTGATATTAGTGGGACTAGAAGGGTGGTCAAAGGTTCTCAGTGTCAGTTTCAGCTTCAGGATGGGACCCCTGCATATTGAAGTTAAAAGCAAATTATTGCCCATATTTTCAGCTAAATGATGTTCAGATTGAAAATTGTTTGTTGATTTTTAAAACCATTTCAGACATCGCTGTTCTCTTTTAACCATGGGCAGCCTTAAGGAATTCAGATGGACCCAAAACCCCAAATGTTTCTCTGCACCAATATATCTTCTGCACCAGGTGGGATGATGATAAAGTTGAGTAGATGACTGGGCTTGATGATCTTGGAGGTCTTTTCCAACCTTAATGATTCTGTGCCAGACATGAGGCAGAGGGCTCAATGGAGCATTCAGAGGGGTGCCCAGGGTATTGCAGATGAGCTGAAACCTTTCTGCCTACACAACTAGGGTATCTTGGTACCTCCAAGAAGGTGTCAAGGTACCTCGCCAAGAACACAAAAAATAGATGGTCTACTTCTGACAAGTCATCACTGTAATTCACAGATGGCTCATGTTTTTTTCTGGATACAGGTATGAAAATTCAGAGATTAATCTCACATTCAGTGCACTTCCCAGAGTTTCAGCACAGCCATGAAAGCCAGAGCTGTGCTCGGGCAGCACGGCCCCGTTCCCCACTGAGAGCTCAGCTGTTCTGGCTGTCCCAGGTCATGCACAGCCTGACATGTGGAGAAGGGCCCCTCGCTGGCAGCACCCACACAGCAGCCCTCCTTGGGTGGAAGAGACCACAAGGCAGGCCAGGGACTGGCTTCGAGTTTTAATCATCTTCACCACTTGGCAGATTTTCAAGGGAATGACATTTCACCAAAATGTGATGTTCAGAGTGAAAATATTTCGCTGGGACGTACCTCTTCCAAGTACATTTTGATCTTGTAGGATGTTTGGTCTGAAGCACTCTCTTGAGAGAGACATGGATATACCCAAGTGGAAAAAATGAGTTTTCAGGATCTGTTTTATTTTTTTCTCAATATAAAGTTCCATTTTAATGGAAATGTAAAGTTTGTGCCATGCCTCAACAAAGGCAAATCCTAATTTTAATGGTCTCCATGAAACAGAACGGAACATCTCTGTTAAAAATGAGGAGACAAAATTAAATCTGAACTATTGTTCTCTCCTGCTGGAAGTTGTTTTTTTTCTTTTAAATCAGAAAAGTGACTACAGCATAGGTCCTGAGCAGCAGTAAGCAATCTCCTGTTGAGACAAATGGGAATCACATATTTTTGGCATCTGTTCCCGAGTTGCCCAGCAAGTCCCATTGGTTTTTGGAGCAAACGCTGCTCTCCAGCACAGGCCCTTCCTGCTGCAGACCTTGGAGCTGGGAATGTGCAGATTCAGGCATTATTTTGACTGCAACCTAAAGACCTTGTAGAAAAAGCTGAAAAAATTCCAAGGTGCTGCCAACAGTTTTGCTGGGGATAAGATTAATGTTTGCTGCGTTCGCTGTATCCTTTCAACTGCTGCTTTCCTCCTCCTTCCAGTAAATACATCTGCCTATTACTTAAACAAACTGACTCTGACAGAAACCAAACATAAGAAATCTATTAACAATAATGCCTGTTCTTAAAATCACAAGGCGATGCTGAGGAGAGCCCTCGGGTCTGGCCTGCTGCTGGGTGCTGCTTGCTCCAGGGCTGCTGCTTTGAACTCCCCTAATAAAGAAATACAGGCTGCAGCTAAAAATAAAGTGCCCGTGTGCTGGTGAGTTTCAGCTCAGTGGGCATTATTTCCCTGTGCTGCTGCTCAGTGGGACAGTCTCACTTGACCTCTTGTCCAATGTGACAAGAGATGTGTAGCAGGAGGAGAAAATAATGAAAGGATTTAGCAGATGATCCAAGCTTGGTCACTACTCAATGTGGGTCTTTTTTCCCCCTTTTCTGTGCCTTGGTGGGTGCAGTGTGACATGGTGGGTGCACGGGGAGCAGCCAGCACTGCCATGATGCTGAGGGCTGTCCCCGGGTGCCTTGTCACCAATGAAGTCTTTTCTTAAAGAAAACAAGGTGGTTTTTTTTCAAAAATACAGATTATTTGTTGCTTGTAAACAACAGGGAAAACCCAGCATACAGCTGTGCAAATGGACACCAGCTCAGCAGCAGACAGTCTGCTCAGGGGTGTCGCTCAGAGGCGCTGGAGCCCGGGGACACTGGGTTGGCTTGTCCTGCACCACGGGTGTGTCTGCAGGGCCTTGCTGCAGCCTGTACCAGGCATCCTTCTTCATGCCCCATTTCTAACAACAACAGAAGCAACTTCTGGGAAGCCTTTGGAAAATCTTCCTGCCTGCCTGTGCTGGGAGAAGGCATCTTGTGGCTGCTCAGGCACCGTGCAGCCGGGAGCAGCCAGGAGGCAGAGCCACAGCCTGTGGCTGCCCAGGTCCCATGCTGCCAGGGTCCTGCTGCCTCCCCCAAACTGACTTTTCATTCCATCAGTATTGTGAGAACAGATGCTTTGTGATTAATTTTACTGCATACTTTGGATGGTAGGACCTGGCTCCGAGACATGATCCCAGGGACACTTCCTAGACCTCACTGCATGCTGGAGTCTACTGGGGTGGCCAAGGGGTCCTCTCCATCCACTCCCTCTTGGATGCAGTAAGCTCTCAGCAATCAGTGACTTAACAGCCTCTGTTTACCTTTTCTGGCTGAGTGCTCCATTAAAATTTAGTCAAGTGTAGGAAAAAACTTTCAACTCCTTCCCCAGTATTTAAGTTGGAGTGGGATGTTTAGACCTTGACCTTCTCTTGCATTGCCGGAGAGCTCGTTTTCCAGTCCAAACGCTGGTACCTGCCCGGAGTGCCCCGGCTGGGTGTGTGGGGAGCAGGGACCTGATCCACCCCAGGAGCTTGGTAACACCTTTTTTGGAAGAGCTGGGCTGGCTCTGCACGGCGCCGCAGGCTCCGCAGGGCTCTGCTAAGCCGAGGCAGGGCTCCTCTGTCCCACATTCCTTGCTAATTTTAACCTGCTCCCTCGAGCGGCTCGGGAGCAGAGGCCCGGAGCACTATGGTCTTGATTTATTAGTCTTTCCTTTCTGAAAACTTTTGTTTGAGTGTCTTGGGACATAAGTAAAACCAGAATGGGATTCTCATCCTGGAGCCTTAGAGATATTTATCTACATCATGAAGTATTGTGAGCTTTTTGCAATGTCAGCAGTTTTTTTCTCCAAAGACATCCCGGATTTGAGATACTGGGAGGGTGGGAATTGCTGGCAGAGCTGTGTGAGGAGAGGAGAAGGCTCAGGGGGGGCCTTTCAGGACTTCAAGACTGTCAGAAAGATGGGGACAGAGTTTTGAGCAGGGCCTGTTGGGACAGGATAAGGGGAGGATGGTTTGAAACTAGAAGAGGGAGATTTAGGCCAGAGAGAAGGAAGAAATGTTTTACACTGAGTTTGGTGAGAGCCTGGCCCAGGATGCTCAGAGAGGTGATCACTGCCCCATCCATGGAAACATTCAGAATGAAAATTTGGTGACACAGTTGGCCTGGCCCTGGCTGGTTCAGACACCAGTTCCCTGGCCGTGTCTGGTTCAGACACCAGTTCCTTGGCCATGGCTGGTTCAGACACCAGTTCCCCAGCCATGGCTGGGCACTGTGTCCCCTCAGAGTCTCCATGTTCATTGCAGTCCTGACCACCTTCCCACAGAGCTGTCCCTTCACTGTCAGGAATGTCAGGGGCAAACCACTGGGGCCACCCAGGCAGAGGACCATGCTCATGCCAACTGTGGCAGTTGTTCTGGGGAAAGGGAGGGAACTGCTGGTCTGGGGTGGGCCTGTGGACATTGGCTGGACTGGGAAGGGCAGAGAAGCAGAGCTCAAAGTGCTGATGACAGGGTGAAGAATGAGTAGAAACCACAGACTGGGAGGTAAAAGGAAAACATGTGTCACTAAGCCTGTGAAAAGAGCTCTTTGTAGGAACACGTAAACAGATGTAATAGAGGGGCAGGGGACAGTCTGCTCCCTGTAGCACACAGAACACACAACATCATGTTTAACTTGAGGCAAGAAAGGTTTGGTTTAGGCATGAGGAAACTCATTAGAGTTCAGCTGAGTGCTGGAATTGACTTTGAAGCTTCTGCATCACTGGAGAGTCCCAAGTGCAAGTTCAACATGAAAGTGCCAGGGAAAACAGGCAGAGCTGGTCCTGCCCTGGCAGGGAAGCACAGGCTGGGAGAACCCAGCTATACCATCACACTGCCTGTACCACAGTCTTTGACTAACCACGTGGCAGCGGCCAGAGCCCCCAAGAGTCCCCAATGCCACACGGGGCCGTCCCAGTGCCAGCAGTGACATAAGTCCTGAAGAGCAAAATGCTGAGCACCTCGCTGGCTGTCGCAGCACTTTATGCCTACCTCTGGGGGACAATTAGAGTTTATCCATCTCAAACTGCATCAGTAATCGAATCAGCAATGAAATTCACAACTGTGGTATTTGTGGAGAAAACATCCCAAGGGGAAACATTAAACTTTTTCTTCCAACTCCCACCTCTCGCTTATTTCACATTTATATTTTATCTGTGTACAAACTTTACTCCTATAGCCCAAACATCCATTGGTCTTGGAGAGCAGAGATTAGAGCTCCAATTAGGCTTTTCCTTGTCTTGCTGTTGTTATTAATAGAGAAGGAAAAGATGGCCAGTACTCCTGCTTGACCACCCAACCTTATACCATGCACCTAGGGGAACGTGCCCCAGCACTTGGTGCCAGCAAACGCAGCAGCTCAGGGCTGGGGATGCAGCACTAACCACCAGAGACTGCAGCTTGGGAATGACACAACTCTTGCCTCGTTGTTCTTACAGGAATAATGATTTCTCTAAGGTGCTTTGTGCTTACGGCTGAAGAATTAAGCAACGCTTTACGGTTTGAGAGGTTTTTTTGTTTGTTTCCTTTAGATTTTCCTATCCAGCTGCCAAATACTTTCCAGCTCAGCCTTCAAAACAAGTTAGTTCTGCTACGATCAACTGATTTAAATAAATACTGGTTGAACATCTGAGGTGTGAAGCAGGGAGGGAAGTGGGACTGGAAAACCTCCAGGCGTCTGTTTCCTCCCAAGGTGGAGCACCAGGTCCTGCCCTGGAGCACAGCCCTTGGACGCTCTCCGCGGCCAGGAGGGAGGAATGAGGAAGGGAGAAGGACAGTGAGGATTGCTAAAAATAGCACTGCTCACAGCAGCCACTTCTGGCATTTTCTTACTGGCAAGTGGTTTAATTTCTGCCGGTCATCTGCAGGGTGTTTCCAGTCTGGTGCTGGGAGCGCTGCCCAGAGCTTTGTTGTGTGCTCCCCAGTGGCCACTCTGACATCTCCTGACTCGAGCTCTGCTTGACGGGGCAGGTTACTGGTTATCCCAGTGGCAGTGCTGGGTACAGCTGGTGTTTCTCTTGGCCTACCTGGGCTTCTTTCCCACCCCCTGGATTCCATTACTGAAGGCTATAAATGAAGCATGGAAGCTGCAGGATAAAAATTAATAGAAAAGGAAAAACTTAATTAGCTCTCACTGTTACTGGCAATAGTGTTGTTAGTTAATCAAGATCTTGAATTTCGAGATAATTAAGAGTTTGAGGAGGGGTCTAAAATATTGTAGCCAACATCTGCTGCTGACAGAAGCAGCCCTGTAGTCTCACAGGATGCCCGCATTAATTGTCATGCCCTGGCACAAGGCAATGGCTCTCCAGGTATTTTACTCCCTTTTCTTGCAGGCACTGATTTCACTGATGTCTCACTGCTGGCTGAGCCCTCTTGGTTGCCTCAAATGGGCATTTTAATGAATATTTCAGTGCATTTCCCATTTTTTCATATTTCTGCTGAGCTGTTTCCTTGTCTCACACAGTGGGCTCCAATTGTCACCACCATGATGCCGTCACTTGTATTTAGAGTTGGAAAAAAGCAGAATAACGTTTGTTCTTGTGCTTATCTCTCCGTGGGAGGAACTTGTTTGCATTTTAAAGAGGCTGAGTTTTGTCTTGGGTTTTAATTTTCCACCAGGGCTTCTGTAAGAGAACACCTTTGTTCCGTTGCCATCTCCAGTTGCCTGTGCTGGGCTGTAGGGCTGTGGTTAATATCCAACTCCGCGGAGTTTATGAGCGTTGTGGACTCCCGGGCAACTCTCCATGCAGGAAACAAGCTCCTGTCACCACTCAATGAAAAACTGTGATTTAATTCTTAAAGTGCCCTTGAGCCTAGCTCCAGAGTGAGCATTTCTCCTGCTATGCTTTAGTAGTTTTCTGAAGTAATGTCAGTTTTCTTAAGGAATTCCCATTATCTTTAAAGCTTTAAACAGGAATGAGGTTTGTGGGAAATGTGGCTGAGATTTCCCCAGGACAGCATCCCACTGGACAGACACGCTGATGGCTCCCCTATCTGTGAACTGAACCCAGAACAATCCCCAGCAGTCTGGAAACAGAAGTAACTCCACAGATCACTGCACCATATGTCTCTTTACATAATTTGCTTTTATCTCATGCCCTGAATCTCCTCAAAACAGTTCCAAAAAAAGTTGTATCTGGGTAACAGCAGGAGGTGAGGAAAATGGATTTAAGGAGACAAGAAGTTTAGCCTGATGTTCTTCACATCAGCCTATTAAACTGCTCTTACAAATCTCAGAAGCATTAGCCTGTGGTACTATAAATTGAAATTCCTAATCCGCCCTGATTTGCTACACCCTTAATGCCTTAATCCAACTTGTTTTCTCTCCTGGATACTTCGCTCCTGATCCCATTGTTGCCTGATTAAAAGTAGTTTGAAATAATCAAACATCCAGGGAAGGAGGAGTAAGTGTCCCAGTGAGAGGCAATTTCAGAAAATGAGATTACATTTAGAAAGACTTCACACATTTCACTGAAGTGACAACCCCATACGTTAGACACATGGAGAATGGATTTACTTTCCTCAGTATGGATTGATGCTGTTTCTCCACAACATGAGTCATCATACTCTGTTATTATGAACATGGAACAAGGAAATGGTGGAAAATAATACACTGTATAACCAGATCTTCACAATTATGACTTAAATCTTATTGTCAATATCGCCAACTAAGGTCAAACATTAAAAAATCATTTAAAAACATTTAATAGGAAAAATACTTTTTTCCTTATCAAGGAAACATTGGCCAATCAATGGCCAACATCTGAGGCCAGCTGGAGACCCTACAATGAGTCCATGCTGGTGGCCAGAGAAAGGGCTGGTTTGGCTGTGGAGGAGCAGAGGGGCCTGGGGGAGCAGAGCCCAGTCCGGGGCTGTGGGTGCAGGGGGACAGGGCAGGGGTGGCCAAGCAGGAGATGTGCAGATGGGGTGTCGAGCTCTAGTGCAGACCAGCAGGCTTCACCCCTTCTGGGTTGTGCTGCCAGCCTGCACACACACCGCACGAGCGGGGTGAGCCCTCCCAGCCCCTGCTCTCGGCCGCTGCTCACAGCAGCCCTGCGTGGTGCTCAAAGCCCTGCAGCCCCCCAGCACACAACTGTGTCACCGTGTCCCCCACACGCTGCCAGTTCAGCGCCGCCCAGAGCGTCGAGCGCTTGCTTTCTGCTCCCTGTGTAGAAAAATCAATTAGAGGTTCTGGTTGTGCAGTAAATGTCACTTGTGCTAACATGACAAAATCAGAAACATCTGTAGCTATGGAAACTCTCAAGGATTTATTTCAAGAATAAATTGTGACAAGAAGGTTTTGTTATGGCTGCTTTTAAGCAATAAATAAAAATGCTAAAAGCTTAATTTCTTAGATGGAAGTGAACTCTAGATTTTAACTGTTGGCAGCTGTGCTGTGGTGGGTTCGGGTGCATTATCACCAGCAGCTGCTGGCCCATGCAGCTGGGAGGGGCCACAGCAGATAAACAACCCAGCCAGCCAATGGGAGACCCATACCACCTATATAAGGGAAGGGAAGGGGAGGGTTTGCCTCCTGCATGCAGCTTGCTTCAGTGTGGCCAGAGCAGGGAAAGCAGTGTCTCAGGCACATGTAGAGCCTGGTGGATTCTATCACTTGCTTTGTCTGTCTTGAGTCCTGTTGTTTTATGAAGCTATCCTTATTTCACCTCCTGTGGTCTCACATTCTTATTCCTCCCCTTTTTCCTTCCCATCCCGCAGCAGGGAGTGTGAAGGGTGGGAAGTGGTGGGCAAGTGAGCTGCTGGGTGGTGTTTAGCTGTTGGTAAGGCTACAAACCATGAGCTGTATAGGTTCTTGGGATACTTCAGTCAATTCTGACAGCAGAAAACATGTTTTTGTCAGTGCTTGCATCCAAAGAATCAGCATTGTTGTAGGTCTTGCTTAATGTTCTGTTAAAATAATCTCAGCATTCCCAGTTCCTGGACTTCTCCATGTGCGGTGCAACTGCTGCAGATGACACTGAACAGCTCTCAGAAAAATGCTTCAGTATTGTATTTTTTCACCCTCTATTTTTTTTAATTAATACACTGTAACTCCCTTCAAAATGAATGCAAGAACAATTTTATTTTTTTTTTAATTTAACTTCATCTTGCTATAAGTTCTAACCTGGGTCTGGTCTGACTGCAACTTAAATCGGAAATAAGGCTCAGTTCTGCCCATTGTGGTGTCTTGAGATACATTTCAGCTCTTAACAAATGAAAACCAGTCTGTGGATCCCTATCAAAGTCAGTGGACCTGTGTTAATATCTGTGTTAATTTCTGTTAATGAATTGGCACGAAGCAGAGTCCCAAAACCCGATGGAAACCTGCCAGCTGTGAGGAGAGCTCGGTGGCTGTGAGTGTGAGACGACTGCTTTCATCTTTACCTGACCCTGCCAAGCACAGGGGTGAGGATCCTCCATCAGGTGAGCACTGCAAAGCCTATGGAGACCTCTAAGCTTTGGGGAGGGGGGTCTCACGGGGGGCACGGGAGTCTCACAGGGGGCCCAGGGGTCTGGTGGAGGAGAAGGCATCAGGGGCTGGTGAGCTACCCCAAGAGAGGGGTCGCTCTGGTGGCCGTGGGCACGTGGGACTGAGCCTGGGGGAAGGTGGGCTCCAGAGATCAGTGAGGGCACAACCCCAACCATTGCAGGGGTGAGTGCAGGGCACAGCACCCTAGTGTGCTGTTGTACACCCACTGCCCTGGCCACCAGTGCTGCCTGAGAATGAGCACACACTTCTTGTTCTGTTTTTGTTTTTATAAACCTCTCTGCCTCCTACATAAACCTTTGAAAATCAGGGGAAAACAATGAAGCATGTATCAGCCCAGTGAAGGCTGTGGCTGTTCAGCCTCCAACTCCCTCTGCCTGCAGAAAAGCAAACAAATTTTCATGAAATAAGGTTATTTTGCCCCTGCTGCCCTCGAACATGGACAGTTTTCAGCAGCACTGCAGCTGGGACTGTCGGATGCTGCAGGATGGGATAACACTGTCCTGCTTGTAAATAACTCCCCACGGTGTTTGTGTCAAGTGTTCCAGAAGCAATCTATAGAAATCAAAGCAATGTGGTCTACCAAACCTTGGCTGGGATCATACCAACATTATCATCAGTTTCTGACCTTGTCCTCCAGGCTTTTAGGAAGTGAAAGACTTGGGACACATTACACAAGTAGCAAACTTGGCATTAACAGGCTGATAAAGTTTTCTAATGGATTAAAAACAATGATGCAAACAGGGCATGTGGGCGAGTCTATCAGAACTATTCAGCACAGCCACAGCAGGAGAGATGATACTCAAATGCACGCAGCAAACATGCCTCGGTGTCAGCCAAAATCTTCATGCTTTAATTATAGGTGTCCCATGCACAGCAATCACAGTTTATCTCTGGGTCTAGAGCTGTGTGTGTTGCTCAAATGTGCTGAAGACAGAGGTCTGGGGCTGAGGGGGTAGCAGAGCACAGGGGATTTTCTTCTGTGCTGTGCAGTGACAGGGGGGCTACATCCTGCCCCCAGGGTCGCACAGGACCCCTCCAGCTCCTCCTTTCAGCAGCGAAAGATGCCATCACACGGGGTGAAATCATGAGCTGTGCATGAAAGGACTATCCTATTAGTGGATTACACACTTGTGAAGCAAGGACAGGGAAGCAGCTTAGTGCACCAGCTATGGATCTCATGGAAAAGGGCACCAGGAATTACTGAGGTTTTACATTTTAAAGTAGAGGTGATGTGAAGGGTGAGAGGAAAAACTCCACTCTTTCCACACTACCCCGGCACTCTGACCAAATTAACGAGCCTGGAGTCAGCAGCGAGCTGCCTTACGTGCAGAAAGTGAACGCTGCTCAGTGTGGTGTCTCGGGCACACCAGATCTACTACTCAAATCTCTGGACCCCGCTGAAATAAACCAGCAAACCCCGTGTGCTTAAGTGCGTTCTTGGAATGGGTGTAGGAGTGGGGTAAAGCCGGCAGCATCGGTGCAACGCAGCTCCCTTTCCCACACTCCTGCAGTGTGACCGAGCTCCCTCCTCTCCCCGCAGGGTGCTCTGGGCTCCCGAGGCGCTGCCAGGGGCTGGGTGGGCAGCTCTGTAGGGTGGGAGCTGCTGTTCCCCTGTTTGGAGAGGCAGACACACTCAGCCCTGCGCTCCTGCATCCCCGCGGCTGCTTCCCCGCACAGCCAGCCCCGAGCGCTCCCCTGCCCCGTTCTGAAGCAGCTGCCCCAGCAGCAAAAGGTCAGTAAGTTCCCACTGCGTTTAGTAATGAAAAGTGCCCCCCAAGCAGGAGGCGAAGGGACAGGGACAGCATCCCGCCCACGCTGGCATCTTGTGGGGTGGCACTCGGCTCCCGGCGCCGGGCAAAGGCATGTTCTCGGGTTCTGGCCAGGGTTCCCCCCTTCCCATCTCTGCTCCTGTGCTCAAACCTAACGAGTGTCCCGAGGCTGCTGGGAGAGGGTGCAGGAGCACCCACGAGTGGCACCAGGCTGCTGGGAGAGGGTGCAGGAGCCAGGCTGCTCCTGCCTCCCTGCCCCAGGACGTCAGCACCGTGATGCAACATCACAGCCCCGGTTTAAGACCACAAAAAGGCAAATGCCCGTCATTAGCTCAAGGATTTAGATTATTTGCGGGCAGCATTTTGACTGGCAGAAGAGTAAAGTTCTACCAGAACTGCAAACTTTAGTAAAAAAAAAAATCCATAATGGATACCATGACGTTTTTTCCTAGAAAAAAAAATAAATCAGAAGAGACTGCTGGGACAATTAAAAAACTACACTAGAGCTAGCTGGAGGTAATGCAAATTTTCACCAGCTATGCAAAGAAATGTGGAATTTCCTCCAGTGCCACAGTGAAACTGGGGTCTTTTCTGCTGTGGGATTACACCCTGCCCTCCTGCCAAGGAGAGGCTAGAAATTCAAGTGAGGAAGAATCTCAGCATCTACTTGGGTTTGTACAAATTGTAGAGCTGCATTTTAAGGTAGTATTCAGAAAGATATCTAAGTGATTCTGCAGTGGAAGATTAAAGCTACTCTAAAAATCGGGGCTTTTAAAACAGCCAGAAGGTAAAAGCTGATGATATAATTGGAGAAGCTGGGTGTGAAACCTCTAAATGATGCCACTGATTTCAGCTATTCAGTAGGAACTGGTCACCAGCAGGAGAGCACAAGCAGGAGGTCAACTGGAGTACAGGGATTGCTCTGGAAAATAATATAAGGTCCCTTCTTCACACTGCTGAAAGGTGACTTTTGGATTCATATGCAGAATGAACAGGTTAGTGGGAAGTTTCTGAGTGTGAAATTCACCCAGTTTAAGAAGTGTCAGAGAATTAGCTCTGTACTGACAGGTCCTGTGCATCCAGGTTACTGGAAATGAAGAGAAAGGAGCAGCAAGTGCTCAGGGAGACTGGCTACAGCTGTGACCCCACTGAATAGCTTCCTCCCGTGGTTTGGATCACAGCTTGTAACTAAAGGACCAGAAAAATCTGCATCAGGAGCCTGTCACCAGACTTTTTAGAGGACTATGTGAAGAACAAGTTTATTAATAGAGCTTCTGGGATGGATGATCCAGGTAGAATAATTTTGTGAAGTTAGAGGTTAGATCTCTGCTGGCAGTACACTGGAACTGCACCTACTGCAGGCACAATATAACCTGCCATCGTTTCGATGCTTTCCATTAAGTTGGAAAACATTTAGAAGGATTAGAGTAAAAATGGAAATCAACTAATTAATTGTGTCTGGGCTCCCAGATGGTCAGGATAGGACCTTCAAGTTAAAGAGCTGCTGATACCTTCACCTGCTGAAATGGGAAGAAAATAAACACACTCAAAACAGAAAAAAAGCCCCAGAGCCCCAGAATCCACAGCAAATGTAACATAAAGGTGATCGTGTGGGGACAGCAAGAATATCCTCAGCCAGTTCTTGCCCAGCAGTGTCCATGGCAGGTGATGGGATCAGCAGATGCTGGGGGCAGCAGGTGCTGGGGGCAGCAGGTACTGGGGGTAGCAGGTACTGAGGGTAGCAGGTGATGGAGGCAGTAGATACTGGAGGCAGCAGATGCTGGAGGCATCAGGTACTGGGGGCAGCAGTTACCACCCACCTGCTGCCCTGAGGTGGCAGCAGCTCTGGAGCAGGAGGTGCCCAGGCTGAGCTGTCCCCTCAGCTCTCGAGCAGTGGGTTCTCCAACCAGGAGCCTGCCCGTAGCTGCTGGCAACCGAGCTCAGTCCTGGTGACCATGACACCTTTGGGCACCGAGTGACACCAGCAGCTCGTGCAGCAGGGACAAACTCCTGTGCTCAGGCTGCAGCCCGACCCTGAGCCCGTTAGTACTCCTCAGTGCCTGCAGTCTGGAAGAGCCTGCTGACCCCTTGCTCAGCTTTGCTTTCCCCCTCACAATGACAGCTCTGCCATCCTCACTCTTCCAGGATGAAGTGATCTTGTCTGTTTAACTTCTCCTTGGTGGGAAGATGCCTGCACCCCCATGGCCCCCCTCACCTTTGCTCTCGATTCCCACCGTGCATTAGCCCTCGTGTAACTCCCCTGCCTTTGTGACACTCATAGCAGTGGTTTAGTTATGCTGGCTACCTACACTGCCACGCCATGGGCAGCAGCTAGTGGCACATCACTCTTCACACTTCTGCAGGGTTTTTTTCACTTGCTTTTTTTTTTTTTTTTTAACACTAACTCTTTTTCCCACTGTAAAACTGTCAGCTGCATCCATCTGCAGGCATTGGCTGGAGGAACACGGAGAAGCAGTTTGAAACTCTCAGGGCAGGCTCTCAAACAGCCCATTGCT